>CAOGCB012018649.1:0-12981 GCA_948266635.1 Cnidoscolus chayamansa | reverse complement strand
GCTATAAAACACATGACATAATATGGCATACATGACATAAAATTATTCCCATATGATAGATATATAATATACATGATAATGAACATGGTAGAAAATGATATACATCAGATATAATATATCCCAAATAAAAAGGATGAGCTTCAGAACATGAAAAGCAATTATATAAGACAACATAAAAGACTCTTAAGGAATTCAAAAGACTCACAAGTTGTTAATGCTCATAAAATATGTAATAACATATTTTAGAGATAAAATAATAGACACATGATATGACACGACACACACATGTGATATAGAATTGACATTTGGATATGATATAAGACATAAGATTTAGATATGGGATATGTTATGATGTGTATACATATGAAATCACAAAAATTATTGTTGTTTGAATGATTCTTAGAATGATAGCAAACGACATTGATGATGTTATATATGTACCACTTAATAGTTTAAAATATGAGTTAAACTATTGTAAATGTATTTTTATTTATAAGTGTTCTTATATTACCATGCGTATGTAAAAGACATTGAAGAGATAGAAAACTAGACATGGATCCATATAGCTTCATAACATCATCATAGTTGATTCTTCTACAAGCTTTGATATTTTATACTTTTTTTAATTTTGGCGTATATATAAATTCCGTAAATTAGTGATATATAATGAAAAGTATGAAAGATGAGTATATAATTGTTGTCCCAAGTATATATAACCAAGAGGGTGAATTTGTCTCTTTTTAAGTTCAATCAAATTTTCAAATTCTTGCTCTAAACTTTAGGAAAAATTGTGGCTATATACTTCAGATGTGCTATTCAATTAGTTCAGAGTGTGATTGTTTGATTAATCAACAAAATTCTACAGAACACAAAATTAGCTAGCTAAAATTTAGCATGTGAATAAAGTTACTGTTCATGCTGAAATTAGCAAGGTATTCAGGTTAGCTAATTTTGAATGGTAACTTAATGAACTACTAAGAGCAGTCTATCAAACAACAATTATTCTTAGTTAATCAAAGTAGGGGATGTAAAATAACTTCAAAAAAAAAAAAAGAGATAGAGTTGAGAAAATTCAAACATATCAATTTATAGTGGTTTGGCAATGCTACCTATATCCACTCTTCTCAAGCTTCCTCTTAAGACTTTTATCCACTATGATCTCTTTTTCCAAGCAAGAGAACAACCAAGTACATCCACCAAGCTTTCTAGATGCTTGATCAACCTTTACAAGTTTGATAATCCTACAAACTTCTTTAATCTTTAACAGGTGCTTAAAAACCTTGTAAGTTTGATTTCCTTTCAAACTTCTTTAAGCTTTTATAAGTGCTTAACAACCTCTCTAAGTTTGATGTCCCTTCAAACTTCTTTAAGCTCACAAAGGTGCTTAATAACATCTTCCAAGTGATGTCCTCTCACTTAGACAACCTTAAATAGGTTTTGAAAAGAAGAATAATCACTCTTTTTGAACTGATATATAGATAAATTAACTATTAAGAAGACAGAGATGAATCTGCTAATGAAGCATAAATTTATTGAATGAAAGCTTTAAAACAAGACTCTTAAAGTTTTCAAAGATGTAGCACATTCATTAGTTGCAAAAGGAAGTAAAAGCTTGTTTAATAGAGGTAACTAAAGCCTCAAAGTCTCAGCTGCAAAAAGTGACCAACGACTAATTAAATATGACAATATTGCCGTTACAGTCTAGAAAATTGTGCAATCTAAAAGTAGCAAATCTCAGTCTAAAATTAGTTAGCTAAATTTGAAATCATGTAAAAGTAGTTTGATAATTTTAGATTGTTGTTTAAAACTAATTTTAGAGCAATTTCTAAAATTAGTTAGTTAATTTTAACTCTTGGGCCAAAATTAAATAGCTAATTTTAGCATCTTCAAATCTAGATTTCTAGTTTTAAAACTAACTTCAGAAATGGTTTTGAAACACATTTTAGTAATGAATATAAAATATCTCATTGGCATATCTAACTCTCAATTCTCTTATATTTGCCCTATGAGAGAAAACTTAACTTCTTCTTCTTTGACTTCGACTTCATATCATGTCATCAAACTTTTATCCATTGATGCACTTGCCTTCCATTCCTGATAATTCTCTTCTTGTGATCTACAATGCTTGAACAATCATTAGTTCAATTGCATTAAGTTTTGTTATCATTAGAATCAAGTCTTCTCCTTATGGGGTCAACAATCTCCTCCTTTTTTATAATGACAAAACTCAATATTTGAAAAAAAAAATATACAGCATTATCAAAATTAACTAAACATGAAATAAATGAAATGATTCCCATGTGTATGTGCAAATTTATCAAGCTTCCCTTAAATCAAGTACCCTGTTTACTTGAGATTTTTATCAGTTCTCATATCAGCATAAATATTCTCAAATTTATCTTATCAAACATGCATGTTAATCATCAACAAGAATTCATAAAACATAACATCTCAAAAACAACTTTTTTGACAACATTGTTTAGCAATCTAGCTGATACATGAATAACACAAACATAAATAAAGATTGACTTCTCAAAATACAACATCCTAGGACACTTATAAGTTCTCTCCCTTTTTGTCATCATCTAAAAAGGATGGATTACAACATTAACAAAGACATCACTGTCCTAATTGAGAGACACAAACCTAAATATCGACATGAATAGCACATATATTCATCAACATTTATGTTAGAGTAAATGTTCTCAATTTTATCTCTCAAACACAAAAAAATTATCATGAACAACATATTTTTAATATAGTAGAAAGTTCTGATCTTTCAACACCGAACTTCAAGTGTAATTTCATTAATTCATTAAGAAAAACATACTCATACTCTGCATTCATAGGATTCAAGAAACATTACAAAAGCACACATTAAAGCAAATTAACATCCTGAGCAAATCATCAACAATTCATTTCTTTTGGTCAACCACATATCAGAAATTGATAGGCATAATCAAATGCATAATAGTAATAAATATGCAGTAATAGTGACATGAATAGTAATATGAATAGTAACATGAACAATAATTTTCAGTCTTCAAGATTGTCTCCAACTCAGCATGTAACATAGCCAATAACCACTTCAAAGTATCAATACTAGCATTCAAACAACAAATTGTTCAATCATTCATTTAATCAAATATAACAGTTCATTTAATCAAAATATAACAACATGCATAATAATAGTATTCATAAAACATAAGCTCACAAAGCTAATGTCATAAAACATGCTCACAATCCTACTATTTCTCTCCATTTTTGTTAATCATAAAAAAAAGACAACCAAAATAAGAAAATAAACTGTGTGGATTTTCAAAAAATCAGAAAAATGAACTTTTGGAGTTAAAAGGTCCATTGGTTTCTCTTTGCACTAGATTTTTCAGATTTTACAATTCTGGTTTTTAAATCATGTCTGCCACTTTTTATAAGGCTTTCAGTAAGTTCGGAAATCTATGATGGTTTGAAGACTTTTTGAAATGAAGATAATTCAGATAAAGGTATTATAAGCAAGGTTTTGAAAATAGATTTTTGTGCTATGCTCTTTGTAAATCCTTGGATTTTTCTTAGAGAATGATCAGCAAGAAAAGATGGGTGAGATAACTCAATCTCATGTTCTGATTCAGTGTCATCTTTTGCTTGCTTTGTTTTTTCTTCAAGTTCCTCATTCAGTTCAGTTTCTGGTTCTTCTTGTGATGATTTTGGTTTAACTTGGATAAGAATGGCTGGCACAAGGTCTGAATCAAGAGTAGGATGAGGTTTGATAGACTTTCTGACACCACTCTTTGTAAGGCCAAGAATTTTCTTTTACTTAGGCTGAGGTGGTAAGATAAGTTGAGGGATTTCATGTGCATGCTCACTAACAATATGTTTCTCTGAGTGGGAATCATTGTCATGCTCTAGAGAGGACTGAGAGTGTTGGGAGGATGCATATTATGGTGCCAAATCTTTTTCATGTTCTTGTGCAGATAAATCCTCTATTTCAATAACATGTTTTTCAATTTTAGGAGCAAGCTCTTCAAATTTAGGAACAAGAACAACTTCAGCTTTATTTTCAATGTTAGGAGCAGGATGTGTAGTAACAATAATAGGTACTTCTTCCATTTCATGCTTTGGAATGAAATCACTTTCTGCAGGAAAATTCCACCAATAATAGTTTGAAGGGACCTTAGTATCTCTTCATTAGTCTGTCCTAAGTTTTGTTGTTCTCCAAATTTTGAACTCTCTATTGCAGTGTTATTAAGGATAAGATTTTCTTATTGATCTATATGAGTTTGCTCATAATGAGTTTGCTTATAAGGTTGATTCTGATTGCCAACTATGAGATCCACTTTTCTTTCAATCCTTTCAAGTTGAACCATCAATTGTTGATTTGCTAAGCCCTAAGATATAATGCTTATGTTTGCAGTCTTAATGCAATTTTCAGAGAATCCATAACTACTTTTGTTGGGTTCTGAATGGTTTTCATCATTTCTAAATTTCTTTCATGAAGAGCTTTTGTTAGTTCATATTTCACATCAGCACTTCCTTTTTCCTTTTTCACCCCTTTGCTGCTATCTAAACTTTCTGACTTAGTTCTCTCTTTTTCAACGGTCTCCACTTTTTCTTTCTTTCTCTTTTTATGTTCTCATTTTCTTCTTCCTCATGGCTTCTTTCACTTTTTATTGGTTCATCATTAATTTCTCTAACTATTTCTTTTCATGCTTTCAAAAGAGACTTCATCTTCTGAAGATTTAGAGCTACTATAATAATGCGTAATCTATTTTCCCTTGTCCTTTATTGCTGAAAGTCTCATTTTCACTATTGTTGAATGCTTTTCCCAAAGCACAAATAAGATATAAAAAAACATATGTTGAAGAGGAAGGTTGAAGATCATAGAGTGAGATAGGACTTTTGAACTTGATTGGATTTTGAAACTATCAAGGTGTGAAAGGAGTTATGAGAAAGGAAATAAATGAATATGCAGACGATATATTTAAAAATTCAACTGAGTGTGCAAAGAAATTTTGAAAATCGTTATTGTTTTGGATAAGAATGGAAACATTTTCAAAATTAGCTGAGAAAAACAAATCAACATAAAGTTATCATTAAAGTCATCAATCAACTAAAAGTAATTTTGTCTAACTCATTCACCTTGTGCAAATCAAAACACTTAGCAAATTGAGATTAAATCAAGAATGCAGAGATTTATTCTAACTCAAACACACTGTTCACATAGCAAATTTGCAGCATTACTGTATTCTTTTAAATAAAGGATAAACGGTTGACTTAAATCCAATTACAAATAATTAGCACATCAATGAACAACTAGTTGAAAAATCATTGCAACAATCATAGAACCATCAAAATCATTTATCATCATAAGACAATCCATTTTCACTAATTTAAAATAAGCACATTATCCCAATAATCGCATAACAGAAATAATTAAAGAAAGAATAAAATGTTCTTGAGCATGATATTTCAATTCTAGCAATATGTTTTTAAGACGTAGTAGCAGCATCTCTAGTTTTCAAAATCACAAGATAGGACTTTTCTTATGATATTCACACAACATCTCAACTAATTCCATGAGTTTCACAAAATTCAACTTTTATTTCAGTTATATCAGTCATTTCAAGTTATCTCCTTCATAAACTTTCTTCATTTAAAGGCTTTAGGCTGCAAACTTCATGGCATTTTGATGAGATTCTCTAGAAGATTACTAAAACCTTGTAAATAAATACCTATTGAAATAAATTTCAGATTTTGATGCAATCAAATAAAGAAGTGAGATCATCATACCTCTTTACAACCTTTTATCAATTTCTTTACCAATTTTTCACCTTTATCTATCTTGATGCTTGTGTTCATTGAAGTACTTAAGCTTTCTAAGTCTTTCATCTTAAAATTCTTTAGCATGTCCTTGATGCATTTTGATTGATTTATGAACACCCCATCATTTAGTTGCTCTTGTTAGCATTTTCTGTGAAGGATCATCAAGAATGCTCTCCTTAGGATGGTGTTGGTGGAATCTCCATTCTTGAGAAAGATCTTCATATTGAGGGTCTTGAATTTGCAAATCGTCCATATTTGATTGTTTTTCAGTTTATCTTTTGGTTGTGCATAGTTTTCTGGCTGCATGTCCTCATTGTCTACTATAATTTTGAGTTTCTATATTTTTCTCATTTACTGTGCTGCTGTCAAGATCTAACTTGCTAAAAATATGCTCAATATCATGATCAACCAGATCTCTTTCGTCTAATGAAGGGTTAGTTTCATCAAACATATCATTCACAAATTCTTCAATAGTTAAACTTTTTCAATTTTACAAACCGTATAGACCTTGCTTGTGAAAGATTAACCTAAAAGTATGCTTTATACAACTTTTGCACCAATTTTGCTCAAGTTTTCTTTGTTTTTCAGTATATAGCATTTATAACCAAATACTTGATAATGCGAAACAATTAGTCTTTTGCCTTTCTATAATTCATAGAGAGTTTTCTTTAGAATGACTCTAATGGTTACCTTATTTACAATATACCAAGTTATATTCACAGCTTCTACCAAGAAATATTTAGGAAGTTTTATTATCATTTAACTGTCCTAGCTATTTTATGCATTGTTCTGTTTTTTCTCTCAATATTTCCATTATGTTGAGGTGTTCTTGGACCTAAGAATGAATAAAAAATATCATGTTTAAAGAAAAACTTTTCAAATAGACCATTTCCAAACTCTTCTCATGATCATTCTTCAAGGAGGTGATGCAGAACTCATTTTCATTTTGAATCCCTCTGCAGAATTTTTCAAATATATCAAAGGTTCCATCTTTATGAGAAAGAAAGGATACCAAAATTGATTTAGAATGATCATCCACAATTATAAATGCATAAGCTTTGACATCTAAGCTTGTGGGAGTGATTAGACCAAAAAGATCAAGGTGCAGCAATTCTAAGACTCTTCAAGTTGTAACTACATTCTTTGGCTTAAAGCTAGTTTTGATTTATTTTCCTAATGAATAGGACATGTAGGGATAATTCTCTCAAATTCAAATTTGGTAAACCTCTAACCAAGCTTTTCTTCGAAATTTTAAACATCAAGTGCATAATTAGCATGTCTAAGTTTCCTATGCAACAACCAACTATTATCATCTAAAGTCACGAGGCATTTTTTATTACCTTGAAATCAATATAAATCTAGCATGTAATCATTATCATATCTAGAAGCAATAAACAGAGTATGATCATTTAAGTCAACTATTTCACAATGAGTGGTGAAGGTTACCTTAAAACCTTGTCATACAATTGACTTACACTAAGAAAGTTAAATTTCAAACCTGGAACTAAAGCAACATTTTCAATAGGTTGATTTACAATTGAGTCATTTCCAGTAATTTGGACTCTTCCTTTATTATCAAATCTAATAAATCTTTCATTTCTCATGATAAGCTTGGTGAAGTTATCTTTATCTCCTATCATATGCCTTGAACAACCACTTGTCTATACATTACTTACTTGAATCCTCTTTATTCTTTAGAAAAACCTGAAAAATAGTTAACCAATTTTTGGTACCCAAGCCTATTTGGGTTATTGAATATTAGAACTACTAGAAATAGAACTTTTAGGTATTCAAATTTTCTTTACCTTTCCTAATAAGACATGACTGAATGATATGACCAACTATATTGCAGTAAAAACAAGTGATAGTAAGAAGATAGGAAGAAGTAGCTTTTACAAAGAAAGTTTTGTACTTTTTAAAGTTTAAAATTTGTTGAATCGAATTCCTAATTTTTCACTTGAGCTTCTTTATGAGCCAAGGAGCATATCTAAGTTCTATTTTTCTTTTGTAAATTTAGTTAAATCTGTAGTCAAGGTTTTCACTTGATTTTCAAGAGTTTGATTCTTTTCAAGAAGTATTTCACACTTTTTGTTTGACTCACCTAAGTTATTCTTCAGCTCATTAAACAAGTTAAGTTGAGTTTTATAAAATTCATTTTCTTTTTGAATAACTGTCAAGAAACTAATTTCAGATTTTAGTGCTTCATTTTCTAGTTTGAGAAGAGTGCATTTCTTCTTGTAGTTTTTATATTCATCATAAACTTTGGTAAAAGCTAGTTCTAACTCTTCTACATTAAGAGGATAAGATTCAACTACCTCATGTTCACTCATGATTAATGATTCAGGAAGTTCATCTGCAATAGTCATTCCACAAACTTCAATATCTCATTTTTCATATTCTGTTGAACTTGAATTTGAGGCACTACAATCAGCAATCATGACTCTTTTTCCTCTATCTTCTTTACTCTTTTTCTTCTTCAATTTGGACAATTATGCATGATTTGTCTAGGTCCATTGTATTCATAGCAGACTTCTTTTGTTTGCTCTTTTTGTACAGGAGAATTTGTCTCATCTTTAGGAGCATATTTCTTGAATTTTTTTCTATAGATCTTTCCACCTTTTTTGAATGTTCTTCTAACTTTTCTAGCCAATATAGTCATTTCTTCATCATTTCTTAAGATGCTTGAAGAACTAGAACAAGCTGCCTTCATCACTAGCGCCTTATTCTTCTTTTCATGAGTTACTTCAAGTTTATCTCATATTTCCTTTGCTAATTCACAACCTGAAATTTGATTATATACATTTAGATCAAGAGCACAATATAGAATGTTGATAAATTTAACATTTACAGAAATTATTTTCTAATAATTGTCATCGAATTCATCTTCTATTTTATGTACAAAGGCTTTTTCGGGCTCAATTTTCATGGGAATATAAGAACCATCTTTAATTATTTTTCATGTATTAAAATCAACAAATTGAATGAAAGTTCTTATCTTAGTTTTCCAAATGAGTAATTCGTGTCATTAAACAAGAGAGACCTAGTGATTAAGTGTCCTTCAACTATAAGTGTAGGGACTCCAGCAATGTTAGAAGTACTAGCTAGCCCTTTAGTTTTGAGTGTGATTGTTTGATTAATCAATAAAAGTCTGTAGAACACAAAATTAGCTAGCTAAAATTTAGACTGTGAATAAAGTTACTTTTTAGGCTAAAATTATCAAAATGTTTAGACTGAAATTATCAAAATATTTAGATTAACTAATTTTGAATGGCAATTCAATAAATTATTAAGAGCAGTATATCACACAACAATTATTCTTAGTTAAGTCAGATAGTAATAATAATGATAAATGAAATAAGTTAAAGTAAATAATTATTATGTTAAAATGCAATTAATATATTAAATTTTTTATATGACTAAATAAAACAAACACTATTGCATTACCTTTTTAATTAAACCAAATGTGTAAATTTTGGATAAAAATAGGAATAAAAAATCTTTTTTATACTAAAGTTTCAAAATGGTTTTATTTTAAATATGAAATTAATATATTTGATTTTATATTTTGAAATATTTAATATTAAATTGAAACTCAAGTGTTTTTTCCAATGATATACACATTTTTAAAAAATAAAATAAAAAAAAAATCCACAATGTGTTGAAACGAAGATTGAAGTGACAGATTAATTGTATCTGACCATGTTAAAAGTAAAAGATGAGAAGAAAATTCGAAAATGACATTATTTGACGGGCCCTCCAAAAACGACTTCATAGTTGTCGTTTCTGCCATTTGGAGAGCAGGTGGGCCTACCTCTTCTGACAATTTTAATTGGTTTCAGTGCAGATCTTGAATTTCGAAATTAATTATTATTCTTAATGATTAATTATAAATTTTTATTAATTTTGTTATTTCAAAATAAACCACTTTAAATAAGAACAATTATGGTTTACAATTTTCTTTTCCAATATCTTACTTTTTGTTAAAAATTATTTTGGGTATTGTATTTTTTAGAAGATTAAGTCCTCAGAAATTAAATAAAAATCAGATAAAAAACAATAATATAAAAAAATAGTATATAAATAATTATAAAATAAATATCATCTGTTTGTAATTATACAAATTCATATCCATCCTTCCTAATAATTTCTTAACAACCAAAGAATGTATAATTATGAAAAATGGAAAGTCGAGACCTCAGCAACCGCCTAACCATTCGTCAGGAAAATCGGAGTCGTGTGACGGACCCCCAACCATCACTGTTAAGCGCATCAATCATCACCTCTCAAAAAGGAATCAAACCGGGGTTTGCACCATGGCAGAGTACTATTCCACCACTAGACCACTAATACTTTGTATCTAGAATGTCTTAATGAAAGTTGTACAACTTTCTACTTCAAGTTGCAAGTCAACATCAACGTTACAAATGTTATAAGATGTGTTAGTTCTAAATCTCAAATATAAACAAAATTTTTAATTATAATATATATTGTAACCCCATATAATATATATGTATATTTATATTTTGAATATATTGCATGATGATGTTTGTGGATGTATTAAAATTTAAATATCTTTAATGTCTTATATGAATATTAAATATTTTTATGATGTATGAGATTTAGGAAAATGTATAGGTTTAAACTTGGCGAGCCATTAATCTATAAAAGAACTCGGACAGAAAGAGAAATGCACTCGCATTTTTTAAACTAATATAGACAGGAGCCGTTGGAGGAGAGGAAACCGCTAGATGAGAGAAAGGAAAAATATGGGTCCGAAGACACATGTCTATATAGCATCTATAATGTTTCTGTTTGCATTTGCCTGTGGAGCTCAGCCCATGACTTTCGACGTGACACAATACGGTGCAAAAGCAAATGAGAAATCAGACATAAAAAAGGTGTGTGAGCATGTCTGTCCCTTCACGTCGTGGTGGTATTCTGTAAATTATTTTACATAAAATTTGACTATCATTTTCATTCTCAGGCTTTGTTGGACGCTTGGAAAGGGGCATGTGCATCAACGGGTTCCAACACATTTGTGATACCGAAAGGAAGATATCTATTAGGAGTAGTGGATTTGATAGGTCCTTGCAAGGGTGCCATGAATTTACAAGTTCAGGGAACCCTGGTAGTACTTGCGAATCCTGATGCATATAATAAGTCAAGCTGGGTTACTTTCAGGTACGTCGATCGGTTGATAGTATCCAGTGGCGGGACCTTCGACAGACAAGGAAAAATTGCTTGGGACCAAAATAATTGCAAAAAAAAATCCAAACTGTGTGTCACTTCCAATTGTAAGTGCATGCAAATGCTATACTGCACGCCTTCAATCCCCAATAAGCCTATTTGTAGCGATATCACTGACAATTTTCTTTTTTCATTCTATACCAAAACCATTTCAGAGTTTGAGATTTGATTTCATCACCAATAGCGTAGTTTAGGATGTAACTTTCTTGGACAGCAAGAATTTCCATGTCAATGTCCTCGGAAGCAAGAACCTCACCTTCTAGTGATTCACTGTCACCGCACTGGGACATAGTGTCAACACCGATGGGATTCACATCGGACGTTTGGAAGGGATCAACATTGTTGATTCAAATATCACCACCGGTGACAATTGCATCTCCATTGGCCAAGGCAGCCAACAGTTACGAATCACAAATATAAGGTGTGGTGTCATGAACGGATTTTAGGGCCTAGAAGATTAGGTATCTAAAATAATGAAATTTGTCAGGACATGAGTAATTGAGGTAAGAAATGAAATTAAGAAGTCGAAAATGGAAAAGAAAATTAGGAAAGAAAATAAGATGAAAATAGTAAAGTAAATGAAAGTAGTGAAGAAAAAGAAATGTAAAATGAAATAAATATAGAAATGAATAAATGTGGAAGAAAAAACAAATAAAAAAAGGGAAATAGTAAATAAAAAGAAAAAGTAAAAGTAAAAGAAAATAAAATGAAAAGATAAAAGAAATGAAATTAATAAAATAAAAATAAGAAAAGAAAATGGAAAAAGGAAAAGTAAATAAAATGAAATAGAAAATGAAAAGAAAAAAAAATGGGAAAAAAAAAATATATATATATATATAGTGGAAATGAAAAAGGGGACTTAGCAAAAACTAAAAGAGAAAGAGAACAGACGGGAGAAGAAAGGCAACGGGAGAGAAAGGAGAAGAGAGGAAAGAGGAAGAGAAGGAAAGAAGAAGAAGAAGAGGAAAAGAGAAGAAGAATCAAATTAATGTTAGTTCTACATAAACTTGTAATGCTTTTGATGGAAAAAGGGGATATTAGGGTTAAAGTTAAATTTAACCTAGAATCTGGAAAACAAGTTGTGATGATTAAAACATGTGTTTTTGACTTGAATCAAAGTATTAAAGATGGAAGAAGTGAGAAAATAATTAAAAGAGTGCAATCTGGAAATCGGGCTGCATAAATAGTAACTTTGTGTCACTGTTCCTGAGGACCAAATGAAGTCCAAAACTGATAAATGATATACCGGTAGAAAGCTTATAATGTTAACTACAAATTTCTAGAACACCATTTTGTGAAATTAAATCATTTGTGCATGAAAAAGTAGGAAGAATAGATAAAGGTCAAAACTATCAGTTCTGGAATTTCAGAACAGAGCAGTTAATGTTTTAAGTGATTTGAAGGCCATAATGAAGAGATAAATATATGAAATTTGGCATCAAGTTTGGTTAGGATGTTAGCTAAAAGTTTTATGTTTGAAACTTTGACTAAAACAGAACCTCAATGGGTGAAAGAGATTAGATAAGGGAGTAGTGAATTGTGATTCTGCAGCAAGTTTGCAGAAATGGAAATGGTTAAATTGGTACTCTATTTGAGTCCAAATGACCTGAGAATTTGAGAGGACATTTGTTAATATGGTATAGAATTTCAGTTAAAATTTAGGACTAAAATGAGTTGAGTAGGTGGAGAAATGAATTGAAAACATCAAGTATTAGGAAAGAGAGATATAAAATCAAGTATAGAACTTAAATTGGTAGAAAGTGGCTCAAATGAATTGAACATGAGCTAAAACTTGAATGAGAGCTTGGATATGAAGTGGTTTAGTAGTGTATAAGGTTTTAGCACATTTAGAGTTGAAAGAAGTGAGGTTTTTGCCTCTGGGAATGAAGTCGCGACCAAGGCTTTCTTAAAGTC
>CAOGCB012018132.1:0-23374 GCA_948266635.1 Cnidoscolus chayamansa | reverse complement strand
TGAAGTTGCAATCTTTAGCAAATTTCTTTTCTGGGTATCTATTTACCGATACTTTACACAGATCCATGAGAGAGCTCTCTTTTCCTTCCATATTCAGTTTCTTCTTATTATCTCTCCGTGTCATATTCATACCCTGCAAGTAATTACTTCAATATCAATCCCAGAGCAGAAGATATATAACTGAGAATTGAAATAAAATTAGAGGGAATTAAATTAAGGAAATTACTGTTGAAATTCTATGTTGATGGAAGTCGCCGATGAATTTGCTACATTCCCAAAAGCAGTTTCCGACAAGACAATTGTGGAGCCGCTAGCAGACGGCGGAGTAGTAATTGAAAGAGCATAATCAACGATCTTTACTTGAATCGTTTGACCCGGATTGCAAGAACCGGCAACTGTCGCACTAATACACCTCACCAAGTACTCTCTCCCACAGGATGCTCCATTGTCCCATATTCCATCGCCGGCAGCAGCGAATAAATTATTCGAAGGAAACTGAGACGCATCGTTGCCGTAGCAGGTGGTGGCTATACATCAAATTCCAAAATGTAAGCGAGAATAAAATGTGGAGCGATGGGGGAAGATCTAAAAAGGTACTTACGTAAATATGGAGGGCTATACTGGGCAGCGGTGCCGACGTCGCCGTGGGAAGAAGAGGGAAGCCGTGAGATTACTAATAAGAATAAGAAGATAACTGGCCGTGGAGGGAGACGAGATTGGGCTGTTAAGGGCATGTTTGGTTTTTTCCAAACCAAAAAAAAAAAGGCTGAACTGAACGTCTATAGGCTGCCGCTCCTTTATTTTATAGAAAATATTTCATAATGTGAAATCTAATTTAATTAATATATATATATATATTCAACAATGACATTTTCATTAGGAAATTTCATAATTGATGAGATCCAGCATATAGGGCTGGTCAATGGTCGTCGGTTTTCTTTGGTTTCGGGGTTAAGTGGATGGTTTTGATTCAAGATTCAAGGAATCGGAATCTGGTTTTTTTAGCTTTTAATTCGATTTTGGTCTGATTTTAATTTCATTTTAATTTTTTTTTCTTTTCTGTAATTTTTAGTTTCAATTTGGATCAAATTTGAGTGGAGGGTACAATGCAATTTAATGTTGATCAAACCAAATACATAATAATGCATTTAATATAATTTCAAATTATTATTTTTATGAAAATAAACTTAACAATAAAATATTTGCAAATAATTAATAGAAGTATTGAAAATTTTAAACGTTTTTCAAAATAGTAATTAATAAATAAGAATAAGAACAATGTCCAGCATCAGCAGCATGAAGCTGACATAAAATTGCGGACTAGGAGATGCAGAGGGTATGGGCATTGAATAATAATAATAATAATAATAACGTGGAGCAGCTATATTAGGTGTGAATTGCATTGGATGCTTAACCAAATCATTGGTTACCCTTTATTTAAAGTTCTAACAACATCCAACTGAATTATATATAACACCTAACTAAGATCTTTATTAGTCATGTCGTATAAAAGAGGTCTTTTTTTTTTTTAATTTATCTCAAATTATACGCATTTTTTTAATATAAAATAATTTATTAATTAACTTTTTGGTATATTCTCATTAATCGGGTTGAAATCGAATAAAAAAAGAACTACACTCCCAAACTGTTATCATTATATGTACTTACAAATTCAAATTCTCCAATAACAAATATACAAATGGATATTGAAGTTAAACTTTCAACAAAGCTACTTGTACTATATATATACCCATAGATTTTGATATATCATTCTTTTTCAATTATTTAGAGGCTTACCATATGAAATATAAATAATTGGAAATAATGGGGGGGTGGGTTGCATTTTTCTTTTCCAATATGTTTAACTAGCCTTTAGCATTAAATGTGGGGAATTTATGAGTTCCCAAGCGTATGGGAAGGGGCATAAGAAGAAGACTGGATCAGAATGACCCATTTGCTTAATAGTTGGAATGAGAATGGAACAGATGATAAGGACGTCCTCTATTGATATTATCTAGCTATCCCCCATTAAATAACATATTCTACAAATTATGAAATCCATCATTTACTTGCTTCTTCAACGTAATTCCCATAAATGTTAAAACAAACCCAACTTGGACTCAAGTGACTGCAAGTTAGGATTACATACAAGTAAAATGAAAAAACACAGCAGCAAGAGGAACTCTTTTTTACCAATTATTTAACAAGACAATTTATATTCTTATCGAAAAGAATCATCCACATTCCACAGGCCAAACCCTCAGTTTAAAACAGTGGATGTACCCTCCATTTCTTACAAGGACTATGACGTCTTACATACTGTCAATAAAAGCACATTCATAATTGCCAAACATGTCTATATAGTCCTGCACAAATATTCCACTTGCTCAATGGGGGACCATTTGATTTTTTTTTTTTCCCTGTGTTCCCATTGGTAGGTTCAAAAAACATAAATATTAAAAAATGGAATTTTAATTTATTTATTTCCAAAGCTTCCGCAGTGACATGTTCTTCTCTGTCTCCTTCTTCATGACCTTTGCTACTGCCATCTCAAAATCTTCCTGTGTTACATGGACCCTTCTCTCCCTTAGAGCAAACATTCCTGCCTCCGTGCAAACAGCCTGTGATAGAACAAGAAGATTTTAAGGTCACATCAATCCATCACAAAAACAATAATTCAAAAAATCCACATTCTGGCTTCTGCCTCTTTAATATATCCAACAAAGTAAATTTTCTCTATAAAAGATGCAACAAAATGAAGATTTTCACCAAGGGCACATAACAAAAGCATTTCTGGCACTAAGTTATCTTAAGCGGTGATGCTCATAAATATAGGGGAACATAATACATCTGTGCACAACTTCACACTCGTGCTAGTAGGACAGGATCACATTGATTCATAGATTACTAGTTAAATAATAGAAAAAACGATTTTTAGTTTGCTCTCACTTTCACTTCATCTATCACTTTCTTTTGTATCTCCTTGTATAAAGACTTATTAACCTTAGAAATTGCATTATTTTGAAGCAGACATGCATACAGACCAACTCAGTCAAGAAAAACTCAAGGCCTAGATTTATGCCATGGATTATGAACTTTTTGCAATTTTTCATACTTGTGGGTGCCCATGCACTACCTAAAACGAATATATCGTAATCGAGGAAACATGTTCTTTATAAAGGCAATTACAAGTAAAAAGTCAAGAATGCCAAAAGCAAGAGGACACAGAAAATTTCAGTGATACAAGGGAGAAAAAACCTTGAGCTCTGCCCCAGATGCACCATTCATCTTCTCTGCAATCTTCTTTAAATCAATCCCACGCATCAGATTCATTCTTCTTGAATGGATTTTCAAGATATCCAGACGTGACTGCATATTCATCAGTTAGCATGTCATCTTCCTTGAGCCAGCTGAAAAATTAAGATAAAATAAAACCATTAACAATGGAATATACCTCTTCATTAGGATTTGGAAATTCTATTTTCCTATCAATCCGCCCAGGCCTAAGGAGAGCTTGATCCAGAATATCAATACGATTAGTTGCCATCAAAACCTGTAGAAAAGTGGAAGGCATATTAGGTAATAATAAGCAGAAAGACAACTGTACGAAAACCCATGTTCTACTGTTTCTTGGAGGTATTTACAATACCTTGATCTTGTTTGATGCTTCAAATCCATCCAGCTGATTGAGAAGCTCCAGCATAGTCCTTTGTACCTCACTGTCACCATTTCCACTCCCAGATTCCATTCTAGCTGATCCAATACTGTCAATTTCATCCATGAAAATGATAGATGGAGCATGTTCCCTGCAGCAAAGGCAAAAGCACATGAATTTCAAATGCTGCGCAGAAGTTTATAACCAATAAAATTTGTTCACTAAAACTTAACAAGAAGACACAGAACAAGACATTCACAACACTTGTCATAATAGTATGATTCGCAATTCGAATCGTTAGCTTAATGATACGAATCGATGAGGAATCATAAACTGTCCATAATTGAACAAGAATCATATGAATAGGAGGTGAATCGAAATGAATCGAGTGATTCACCGATTCATATATCACTGAATGACCAAATTCACAAGAAAGGGAGAAAAGACAAAATTCAAGAGAATGACAAAAAAATAGTGAAAGAAGGGGCAAATGACTCAAGATACTAAGATTGTTTCAATTATTTTTGTTTTAAAATTTTAATATACTAGTTTGATACATCAAGCTTGACCACATTGAAGTTATTAGGTTCATTTTGACTTTTTATTTAGTATATGATTTAGAATATGTAATAGTATATGTATGTGTATATATAAATGTGTACATGTACATATACATATTGTAAAGTTATACCGAATCTTACGATTCGATTCCCGATTCTTGATTAAAAAATGTGTATTTCGATTCTCGATTCGATTCCCGATTCTTGATTAAAACATGTGTATTTTGATTCTCGATTCGATTCCCGATTCTTGATTCAAAAAATGTGTATTTCAATTTCTCGATTCAACATTCAAGAAATGTGTATTTCAATTTCTCGATTCAAAAAAAGTGTGTTTTGATTCTCAATTCAAATCCCAATTCAACAACTATGATTCACAACACAGAAAGTACACTCACTTATGTCTCAATAAAGATGAAAAAATGTGTATTTCGATTCTCAATTCGAATCTCGATTTGACAACTATGATTCACAACACAGAAAGTACACTCACTCATCAGCAATTCTTACATCTCAATAAAGATGTAACATGATTTATATGCATATCTCCTTTCATCTCATATTGACATTGCAAGTAGACAATACCATAGTAGTTAAAGGCGCACCGGGCGTGCGCCTAGGCTCTTGAGCACAGTAAGGCGCCGGGTAGGCGCCCGGAACAGGAGCGGGGTGCGGTGCTTCAAAGAGCGCATGCGAGGCACGCGCCTAGAGCAAGGCGCTGAGGCGTGCGTGAGAAGAAATTGAACCAGAGGTGCGAAGGGAGATGTTAAGGGAAGTGAAGTTAGCGGGAATGGTACTGGTACCAACGGTAGCAATGACAACAGGCTCAGCTTGCTGTAGAAGCCACTCGATGGTTTCACTGTCGGATTTGTCACCGAGTTCAGGAGTAAGCTGAAAAACTCTAGCAGTGCAGGTGGCAGGCATACAGATCCGGCAGCTGCAGCCTTCGACTTTGGTGCGGTGGTCCTTGGTGGAGGTGCGTTTAGGAGGTTTCTTGGAAGGGTTAGAGGAGGAGGAAGAAGGTTGATGATCGGGAGGAGGAGGAGAGAGGAGTTGTTGTTGGTGTTTTTCAAGTAATTGAAGAGGGAAATTAGGCATGCAAATCCCATTTTCAGAATCCATGATCATGTGGGTTGGGAGAGGTGATTATTGTAAAAAAATAAAAAAGAAAAGTTTAAATGGAATAGGGTTTCTCTATATTACATATTACATATATATTTTAAGGTAGTGCGCTTTTTTTGCGCCTGTCGACTTTGTGTGGCGGTCCGTGGTGGAGGTGCGTTTAGGAGGTTTCTTGGAAGGGTTAGAGGAGGAGGAAAAAGGTTGATGATCAGGAGGAGGAGGAGGAGGAGGAGGGAGGAGGAGGAGAGGGAGGAGTTGTTGGTGGTGTTTTTCAAGTAATTGAAGAGGGAAATTAGGCATGCAGATCCCATTTTCAGAATCCATGATCATGTGGGTTAGGAGAGGGGATTATTGTAAAAAAAAAGGAAGAAAAGTTTAAATGGAATAGGGTTTCTCTCTCTCTCTCTCTCTCTCTCTCTCTATACATATACATATATATATATACATATATATATATATATACATACATATATATTATATATATATATATGTATGTATATATATATATATATATATATATATGTATGTATATATATATATGTATGTATGTATATATATGTATGTATGTATATATATATATGTATGTATTTTTTTAAGGTAGTGCACTTTTTTTGGCTCGGGCGTGCACTTTTTTTGCGCCTATCGCCTAGGCGCAAGGCGCATGTCATGCGCCTTGAGTGCGCCTAGCGCTTTTGACTACTATGGCCAATACTACCAACTCAATTAAGATATCATTGCCAGTTTTCCTATTTTGTTTTAATTAGAAAAGGTTGGTGCTAATGCCAATGATAAGTAATACAAACAAAACAAACGACTGAATTTGACAGTAGTAGATACTAAAAACCTGACATTAAAATGACAAAACAATTACAGAAATTCCAGGAGACAGAGAAGGGTTAGAGGGGAAACAAACCTTGCCATGACAAAGAGTTCTCTGACCATCCTTGAGCCTTCACCAATGTATTTCTGAACCAGTTCAGAGCCAGAAACCCTAATGAAAGTACAGTCAGTATGATGTGCAACAGCCCTAGCTAATAATGTCTTTCCAGTTCCAGGTGGCCCATACAGAAGAACACCCTGTCATCAGTGCAAAAGAGTTAGTGCAAATCAGCAAAGAATTAAGCAGTGGATCCAATAGCATAATAACATTATAGTACCTTGGGTTGAGCAATTCCAAGACTTTCAAATAATTCCGGATGTTTAATTGGAAGTTCAATAACCTGAAAAGATGAACATAAAGCAGAATAACTGTGAAGTCAATCAACAAATTAACAATCTGGAATCACTTAATTTGGCAGGCAAATAAAAAGGTATTTCACCAACCTCCTTTATCTCCTTAATTTGTTGGTCAAGACCACCAATCATATCATACGTAGAATCTGGAACCTTTTCAACTTTCATAAGGTTGACCAATGGATCCACTTTGCTAGGCAAGATCAAGTGAAGAACATAGCTGTCATTGCGGAGGGCAACCCTTGTTGATGGTGTGATCTTTGTGATATCAATATTTTTATCAATATCAACAACATATTTCCCTTCTGGGTGAACCTGGAAAACAAGCATGTAAAATGCATAAGAAGGATCTCCAAGTTTCTGTATCTATGCGTAAGATTTCACCCATTCATACATTGGAGAAAAGTGAAAAATAACTATAGCATGGTGCTCCAAAAAGTAGGTGAACTGTTGCCTACCTTTTTGGTTTTATCTTAGCTTGAGATACTTAGCTACGCCGTACAACATAATAACATGACTTATTCTCGTCAAGTCTGAATGAATAGTTCACAGAACAGAATACTAAGCAACAGATGACTGATATGGTAGTTAACACTTGATAGCATCAATAAAATACTAAGCCATGAATACCAAAAGAATAAAAGATAAACATTTTTCTGTGAGTCCAAGTCATGCCAAAAATATTTTGTAGACTGTGAAGTTGATAATAGCAGTTGAAAGAATAATATGCTTGTTAGCAAAGCATTTAAGTACAGGACAACATACTAAAACATTAATACACATAATTTACAAAAAAAAATTGCAAGCCCTCTTGAGCAAGGATCCACAGGAAAAAAATTCTGGAACATCAAAACATTTAGGGAAATTAACAAACAGGTCATAATTATTACAAAGAGGCAGGATAATAACATTTTCAGAATAAGCAAAAAAAAAAAAGGAATATAGAAAATAAGGAAAAGCCAGAATTTTGAATTTAATTACTCAATATAAAGCGCCAAGCCTTCAATCATCATTCATATGATAAGTTAAAACAAACTAATAAGCATTATAAGAACCAAATTACTTAAGCTAGCAGTGGAAGAAGCTCAGTACCTTAACTAACACCTTATTTTTCCCCATTACTTTGACAACTTCACCAACATATGAACCAGGTTCCTGAAGCAGCTGTAGTTCTTCCCTAAGCATCCTCACTAACCAATTCAAATAAGAAAAAAATATTAAACAAACATCATAGAGAATAGACCAACTGAACAATTTAACTATAGAGTAAACTAAGTTAAATGCTAATTAGACAAAAAAACTAACAAAGAGATTAGAGCTCAATGACATGTATTGTCCATGCATTTACCTGTACCACAAAACAGAAGCAACCTGCTACAGTAGCTAATTATTCAACTATTGGCAATGCTATGAAAAACTACAGTTCCAACAGCAGCATACCCTTTACGAACCACTTTGAAAGTTCCAAAAGATCCATGAAGTTGACATTCAAGCCCAGTGATCAACCTTAATCTAACTACAAATCCCTTCGCAGCATATATGGAAGTTGAGCTCTGGATGCATATCATTGAAATTTATGTGGCTCAGAGCATCCAAAATCATCTTAGTTCCACAAGGTGAAAATACAGTTCCACTACTAGTTTTCTAGTTGAATAATTATAGTTACGATTTCCTAGATAAATAATGCATTAACTCTTGTCAAGGTTTTAAAACTAAAAAATTATGCTTGTTGCAGTGTCTATACCCAAAGTTCTGCAAAAATAAAAATGGCGGTTCACCAAATCAGGGACCCTAGCTACTACAAACAATATGACAACAGAATAAAGCTCCAAAATACGAAAACGAGCATAAAAGCGACCGCCAACCCTAGATTCAATAACATAAAATATTTATCAGGGTCAGCATAAAAGGTAACAAATTCGAGCACGTACCCCTGGAATTGAGCTCATTTCGCTGAGCTTCAAGACGATTGAGATTGTGTGTCTTTTGACGGACCTGGAGCTGGAGCTCATGGATGTGTTGTAGATAGTATTGCCTCAGCCCCTCCCCTTGCTTTCCAGCAGTCTTGGTGGAGCATGTCTCCTCCGCCATAATTGATTCCGGTTGCTTCGTCTCCAACTCTACCGTCGCCATTAATGCAAGAGCCGGAAGCTAAGTGACAAGAAGGTATCTGGCCTCGAGGGGTTTCTCTGTGATCAAGTCTGATGAGATTCGAGGTGTAATCGCTGTCAGTCTGTACATCAGAACATCCGTGCGTATTTATAGAGTTGCTAGTGGCCTACGTTTAAAAGCCCAATTAATATATTGGGCTCTCTGAGCCCGCATACATCCCTATATAAGGTCAGATCCACATGCATCCTCTCTTGCGCCTAGCCCTTGTTTCGCAGCTCTGTAGTCTAACAAAATTATTCTTCTTCCTCTCTAATTTTCTTTATTCTTTGCCCTTTTAACTGCTCTAAGCATTTCATTGCAGAGCCTAGGGTTAGGGGGTGTGGATTCAAGCGTTCTATCCTAAATTCCAAGATTCAGCTTTTCCCACCTGTGTCAAATGCCGCCATTTCTCTTATCTAATATAATCTCTGTATAGACACCTTTCTTTTTATAATTAATTTCACGGAAGTTTGAATCCATCAAAAGGGTTAATTTTACGACAAATTTTAGGTACTCTGTAGTTGATTTGGGAAATCACGAGATATAACCTGATGGAAAAGAAAAGAGTGGCGGTCCCACTTGTCTGCCATGGTCATTCTCGCCCAGTTGTCGATTTGTTTTACAGTCCAATCACTCCCGATGGCTTCTTCCTCATCAGTGCGAGCAAGGGTATGCAATTATACATTAACTGTTTTTTTCTTTTTGGCTTTGGTTGAGCTAATTCTAGATTTAGTCGCAGGCTTCGATTTGTCTTAAATTCATAATTTGATGGTTCTGGACTGCGTTTGTAGCATGAACGAAAACCTTCATAATGAATCTTAATTATAGCTTACCTTTTTTTTGGAGATCTGATTCGCATTTACATTTTCCCATTATAAGTCCCGATTGTGGCAACTGCAAGATTCCAATGTTAACAGCTGGATCATTTATTCATGTTCACAATAAAATTATGAATTTATGATCGTAATGGACGTGCTTTTGGAGAGAGTTAAAATAATAGTTTTAGTATCTTACACACTGTAGTTTATTGAATCTGGAAGTTTTCCTCTTGTGGGTTCAGATTCTAGTCCCATGCTTAGAAATGGAGAATCTGGTGATTGGATTGGAACGTTTGAAGGGCATAAGGGTGCAGTGTGGAGTTGCTGTTTGGATACCAATGCTTTACGGGCTGCTTCTGGTTCTGCTGACTTTACCGCGTATGTATTAGTCTGTTTATTTTATTTATTTGCTCTGAAAGAATTAATCATTTTTTTTTCTTTTACTTCTTTTATGTATTATAAATATGTTTGAAATCTAATCGGAATTGTGTAATGGATGTCTGACGGCCATAGATTTCTTAATTGTTTCTCAAAATGCATTCTAATAATGTTTGCCCTACAATCTTTCACAGCTGAAATTTTTTTGAGGCTTGTTGACATTCTAATAATATTTGCCCTACAATCTTGCATAGCTGAAATATTTTTGAGGTCTCTTGTTGACATTCTAATAATATTTGCCCTACAATCTTGCGCAGCTGAAATTTTTTTTGAGGTCTCTTGTTGACACAACATGAAACTTATTAAGAGAACTAACACTCGTACATGAGTGAAAATTGAGATAATAAACTCTGCAATAGTTTTTATTGATTGAAAACTAGAAAATTCATAAAATCTGGAGTAGTTATAGAGTTTTAATTGTACTTGATGCTATTCTTGATATTCACACGGTTGTGGATTTACAGGACAAGTAAACACCATGTTGTTGGGTGTGAGCAGATCTTTTGATGTCTAAGTGTGTAATCCAATAATGGTCTCTGATAAGAAAATAATAGAATGAGCCGAGATAGAGAGAGAAACATGTGGAGGCTACTATTTATAGGCACATTATGAATTTCTATTTGGATTAATGCCGTATGTATGTGCTATTTGGAATAGGAGATGTAAAATTGAGCAGTACTCAGTTTCTTGCTGGCTTTAAGAGTCATATGGGACTCAAACGCTGAATTGGCCAAAATACATGGGTTCTGAGACAGATGGAATAGAATCTGAGGCAGAAGGGGATGAAACCCAGTAAAGGCGAAACAAGATCCTAAAAGGTCAACACAAGGGACCTTTGGAACTCTAGGTTTTGGTTTTAGTTTATTTTCATTTTTTGGGTTTCAAATACCCATCCTTGTTTAGGTAATTTAGCTAGGAATATATTAGTTTTAAACAAAGTAGGAATAGATAACTATTAACTAGGACATCTAAACAAAACTAGTAACTTTAGAAAGCTTGGGTGAAATGGGAATAAACTAATCCTACTTGGAAAGGGAAGTTAAAATAGATCCTGAATAGATGAAGAATCTGAGATAATTGTTGCTGCAGGTGATGCATTAATATAACAAAGTCCCAATCTGAAAAAGGACTAAGATAGGACTGTCGGGACCTAATAATTCAATTTCACACTTGATGCCTGAGAGTCACAGGCCCTAAGGCATGTTAAGTGCTGATTGGGGCAGCTGGGCACATGAACTGGGGCATGTGGAATGGGAGGCTGCTGTCTGGAAGGAAACAGGGCAGGGTGGACAGGGATTGCTCCCCCATCCCTTCCCCACTGTGAATCGGTCTCCTGCCTAGGAGCAGGCAGAGGCAGGTTCCCTCATAACAATTTTCATTTTTCTCCTTTTTTTTCATTTTATCAATATACAACATTTATTTATTAAAAGATATATTATAGGTTAGAAATATAAAGTTTTTTACATAATCTTAAAACCATATGCACACAACCTTATTAAAGGCGCTAGGTGCCTCACTTGAATGAGGTGAGGCAATTTGCAAGAGACAAGTGCCTCGCATGGAGTGAGGAGAGGCAAGACGAGACACCACTTCTTTAATATAATGGGTAGGGCTTTTTTTCTTTCTTTTTCAGCACCAAATCCTATATATCCCTATACTTAATTATGAGGAATATATACTCAACAATTATGTTAACTAATATCCCTATAATTATACTAACTAATTAGTAAGAGAATAATATAAAATCTACATAAATATTCACATAGCTGCTCACCCTAATAACACTGTATACATATATTTTTATTAAAAATTATCATATTCATGTATTTAAATGTATAAGATAATGTATTCTTATTAAAAAAAGTGGTAATAAATTATTATTGTTGGGTGAGATAGGAATTCAAGATAGGAGACCTGCTCGCAGTCCCCCTCCACACAAAATCAAATGCAGGGTGGGGCCAGAGAATAGTGAATTGTTTTGGTGTAGGTTTGGGACAAATTATCATCCCTAGGTTGCATCTATGGATCATGTGAATCGTGATACTCTATTTCTTGTGAATTTTTTCCTTTTTTTGCTTCCCTTTGATGCTTGAGTGGTCTTTCTTTTTCTTGTTCTAAAATGCTCTGCCTGCACTTCAATTTTGTTTTCCATCCGTGTTTGTGTTGCAATTCTCTTACTAGTACCTAGATTTGATGTTTTCCTTAGCAGATTTGGATGCCTTAATTTGTTTCCTTTGCATGTTCTATTATGATAAGTCTGCACATGTTGTTGAAGTCCTATCTGTTCTTACTATATTGGACTTCTCCCCAAGTCAAAAGCTTAACATTGAAATATTGCATATGGTAGCCTGTTCTGTTTAGCCAAATAAATAGAGAAAAACAAAAAGAAAGGGGAATTATTTTATTTCTTACTACCACTGTTGATCTTTTTATGCAGTTAGATGCTTCTAGAAATGCATGTTCATTTCAGTTGTTTGGTGAATGGACTTCAACTTCATGTTTTGTATGAACTTCTTATGATCCTGCAAAACCTCTCCTATCTGAATAATTGTTCAGTTACTGAGGCTAAACAATTTTTTCTTTTTTTTTTTTTTTCTACTGGAGGCTTGAAGATGATTATGATTTGAATTTCTGTGATATCTATATAGTAGACGTATGGTATCTCTATCATTTGTTCCTATGCCTGTAGAAATGGATCTGTTTCCTTCTAATGTAATAAGCATGTTTTATGAGATCAGATGTGTACTTTTAGAACTTTGAATAGTTATTGTCAATATACTTCACTGTTATATTATTATGATGAATTCTTGAGAATTTGACATGTTCAACAACATCACCTGCAGGAAAGTGTGGGATGCATTAACAGGGGATGAACTGCATTCATTTGAACACAAGCACATTGTTCGAGCTTGTGCATTTTCGGAGGTAAATTTGGCATTTGTATCTTCTGTACAGTTGTCATTTGATAAGGGATGGTCCTTTTCAAGTTCTATACTGCAAACTAACATGCTTAAAGACATGAGCACATGTACATGATCCATAACATTGGTGATATTTACCCCCTTTGGCAGCTTTTTCAAATCATTGTCATTTCTTGGAGGTCTCTTGCGCTTAGCATTTTACTAAAAGTAATTTTACCAACTATCCCTAAATTGAGATGCTAATTCATCTCTAATATCAAGTTTTAGCACAAAATTACTGCAGCTTCAATTAAGCCATTTTTGCCTTGTTCTGGCCAAAACTCAGGTGATTGTTTGATGCAATATTCGTAGTTCACTCCAGCAACCTTAGAAACAGTGAATTTAAAATGTTGTCATAAATTCTCTCCTTTCATTTGTTTTGAACTATTTACCTTAGTATTATATTTTCTTCTGTCCACTTCAATTTTCTCTCCCCATTACATGCACTGACTCTCCCCCTTCTCCCCCCACATTTTGTCTCCATTCTTTCCACCACCTAGAGCCTGCCATGGGCACTTTTCTCTTGTTTCATTTCTCTCCAACACCCAAAATTGATGTAAAGCTCCAAATTAATTAAATACAGTATGCAATCAATAAGACACTTTTCGGAAAGTCTTCAAATTTATTAATATTACCAACAGTTGCATCATTATTTAACCAAACCAAGAAGTCAAAATAAAAAATAAATCAAATCTCAGAGCTCCCTGTCATTGATTAGAAGACTGCTATAACCATAATCCAGATATCAAAATACCCATCATCGAGTCAACTTCAACAATACAAGGAAGTATAAATTCCAAGTCCCATTAACAGTTGCTGGCACTCAGAGAGGCATTATCTTAGCATTGATGAGTCCACAAATTTTTTGTAGTAAAAGAGAAAGAGAATCTAGAGGAAGAGAAGGCATGTAGATGGAAAGATAATTATAACACGAGTACAGGAAGAAAAAATGAGGAAAGAGAAAATGTTAGCCAACTGTCAATTCTAATGTTTTCGTAATGGTGATGTAACCAACTAGAAGTTCCACATCAGCCAATCACTTGAGCTTTGTCCAGAATCAAGTAAAAATGGCTTTAATGCTAATGAAATTGAAATCAGGGTTTTCATTATTTTTATTTACAAAATGATGTTTACGGACTGCATTGTTATTATGGTGTAATATAATGAGTGAAATTTTCCTTACCAAGCAATTAACCTTTCATAAAAGTATTTTTCCAGAGTTTGTAAATTTTTTTACACAGTTGCTTAGGGTGGTGGGATCTAATTGAAGAGCAACTGAGTAACCTTTTGTTAGTAATTGTGATGTCGTTTTAAGATGGTATTCACATTGTTTAAGCCTTCATTGACCACTCCAAATGGTATTTTTCATTGCATTAAACCTATGTATTTATGTTGTGTGATTCTTGTGGATCTTATGTTATGGAAGTGGGTTAGTAAATTTGCTATGCTTTACTGGTCATTGTGTTTCTCTGTGAATCTCATACAAATGTGTTCACAATCTGACCTCAGGATACTCGCCTTCTGCTCACTGGGGGAGTGGAGAAACTCCTGCGAATTTTTGACTTGAATCGTCCGGATGCACCTCCAAGAGAGGTTGATAAGTCTCCTGGCTCAGTGAGAACTGTTGCATGGCTTCACAGTGACCAGACAATTCTAAGTTCTTGCACTGATATGGGGGGTGTGAGGTAAGCTTCTCCCTTCAATTATGCTTAGAGGTAGCTGCTGTTATGATAGTGCATGCTTGTGTGTGCAAGATCTAGATGGACATTATGCCTGTATCATGTCAGAAGAAGAGAAACTTCTTTCCTTAAGTTTTTTCTTGAGGTGGAATATTCTGGATTGTAAATGAGCTCAAGATATTGAGTAGCAGTGCCGTTTTCTGGGAGATAACATGCATGAGTTCATGGGTATTGCTTTTTGAAATAACTGCTGTCTTATGCAGACTATGGGATGTTAGAAGTGGGAACATAGTGCAAACCCTTGAGACCAAATCATCCGTAACCAGTGCTGAAGTGAGTCAAGATGGTAGATATATAACAACTTGTGATGGTTCTACAGTGAAATTTTGGGATGCAAACCAGTAAGTTCAAGGTCAATTTGATCTGTTTCTTATATCAAATGTTTTGTGATTGCCACTTTTAAAATATTTTGAGCTGTTCTCTCTCCAGTTTTGGGTTAGTGAAGAGCTACAGCATGCCTTGCACGGTAGAATCAGCTTCATTGGAGCCCAAGTACGGGAATAAGTTTATTGCTGGGGGAGAAGATATGTGGATTCATGTGTATGATTTTCATACTGGTGACGAGATAGGTACATTCTCCAACATAATTTTGTTGAATAAGTAAAACAAGATAAGGCTATTTCTACATGGATAGATATTAATATAGAAGCAATCTCTTTGATAACATTTCAGCAAATAGGGGTATTGTATTTAGTTTGACTTACTTTTTCATTTTATATATGTTGCCTTCAATATTAGTAATGTTCTTTATGCTGCTCATATTGTTTCATTTATTTTGTTATATTTGTTTTCAAAAAAGTATATTTTGAGTGACTTGCTCCAACGTATATTTGCAGCATGCAACAAAGGTCATCATGGTCCTGTGCACTGTGTGCGCTTCTCACCTGGAGGGGAATCATATGCCTCTGGATCTGAGGATGGAACCATCAGAATATGGCAGACAGGCCCCTTGACTCATGATGAAAATGAGGGACTCACAGCAAATGGATCAATTGGGAATGTGAGGGTAACAGCAGAAGAAGTTTCGCGCAAGATTGAGGGCTTCCACATTTCGGAAGATGGGAGGGCCAAAGAGAAGGAAGAAGCAGCAGGAAAAGAGTGATGCAGGGAACAATTGGCCTCATCTATTTATTTAGTATTTATTTTTGTTTGGTGGGGAGCTTTTGTGGTGGTTGGCATGAGGTTGACATTTATAGATTGGCCTCAATCCGTAGGGTTTAAGACCCACCTAATTTTTGTACAAGGCCTAGATAGTAACTCATTAAATAGATAGGCTGGATCATATGGATTTGCATTTTGACTTGGCTTTGAAATTGATATCTCAAGTTTCTCTAGCCCCAACTCTCTACATTCTGTCCGAGTGGGAAAACCCTGTATAAGCATTCTCGAGTCCAGGTTGTTTCCATTTGTAAACTGTGAAGTCCTGGAAAGTTTCCTGACAGGTTGGTGATGCCCTGATAATGCAAAAAGGGCCTAGACGTTTTTTTTTATATATACTTTATGCCTTCCTTAAAGGACTGTCAAGGAAGACCATTTATTTCTTTTCCCAATTAGAAATGGGGCACAGAACATGTGATCATTGTTTGTTGTTTTCTCACTTTCGAATTCTGGTAAAGTTGAAGCTGAAAAATTGAGCGTGTTTGCTTGAAAAACAAGGTTGTTACAATTGATGTGATTTTAGCAAAATGAAATTAGGTACCGGTGCATGATTTTTGTAGTTTCTATTTATTGAAATCAGAGCATGTATGTTAGAAAATTGATTGTTGATGATTCTGCATCGGTTTGGATTTGGATATATGTTGATCATGAGATGAGTACTTGGAAGGTGGGCTAAAACTGCACCCCCCACAATAACTACGTCAAAAGGATTATTAATTAAATAAAAATAATAACAATGCTTCGAACTTCAATCAAGGAGTCAACACGAAGTTGTTAGCTAAAATTATCGCCTTTCTTCTCTGAGGTTTTTGTCACTCTTTTTGCTTGAGAACTTTAATGTTCCTTCTTTTGTTTCTGTTGGGACTGCGTTCCTTTTGGCCACTCGAGGGCAGGGGAGCTCCTCTCCTCCACCTGATAGCTTTTTAGTTTTTTTATTATTTTTTTTTTCTTTTTCGCAGATTAATACTTGTAGTGAGGGAATACTTTTTCATATCTGCAAGTTTTGCTTTTCTTCTAGGTCGATTCTAAGTCTTTCAAGACTCGAGAGTTGCTTAATGGTGGTTTCATTAGAGGAGGAGGTTAATGGTCATCCCTTTCCGCCTATATGAGATTTGAGCTCTACCTCCTTTCTATTCTTCCTTTTCCTTGAGCCTTTTGTTGGGTTGTGGTTTGTCTGTTATTTCTTGCAGGTTGTCTACATGGCTTGGCACCTTAGGGTTGCGGCTAGATGAAAATGTGGAAACCTCGAGTTTCTGACGACCATGCCTATTGTTGATGGTCTCTTCCTGAGCTGATACTTCTTTGTCTCCGAACATGTTCAATTTGCAATACATTTTCAAGGAGAAATTTGTTTCTCAGGAATGCTTTTAACGGATCCAGGATTGCATGTTCTAACGAACATACCCCCAATCTTTTCTCTCTTCCTCTTCGATCGACTGTGTCTGTGTGTGATGAAGCAAGTGGCGATTAGGGGAATTTCTATCGAGTACCCGATACCTCTAGAGTTTGGGCTTGGGCTTTGAAAATATTTAGATTTTCTTTTGACCTTGAGCCTTTTGATGTAATCTTAGCTCATGGACTGTCTACCCTCTCAACTACATTCAATGCATTGGCAAAAAAAAGAACTTGGTAAATTTGATAAAAGAATAGGGTTATTTTAGTCAATGTAGAGAGGGAGCGCCTTTTCTAGTAGTCTTTCATCCCTTCCCCTGTGCCTGTCCTTTTCATAAATCTTAAATCATAAATCCTAAACCTCAATCTTGTTGCCTCTCAGAGACTGGAAGCTTTGTTCTGTTCTGTTTTCCGGTTCACAGACTCTGACCGCCTTTATCTTCCATTTCCTCTTATCCAAATAAATCTCTAGTTTCTGAGTCTTTGTCTAAATATGTCGGGAAAAGGCGCTAAGGGTTTGATTACGGGCAAGACCTCTGCTGCCAACAAGGATAAGGATAAGAAGAAACCCATCTCTCGCTCTTCTCGAGCTGGCCTTCAGGTCTTTCTCTCTCTCTCTTTCTCTCTCTTCACTCTCTTTCTCTTCACATTAGTTGAGGATTGAAGGTTCTCAAACTGTGGGGTTTTGGTTTGGGATTTATATTTAGCATTTGACCTGTTATAACTTCCCATTGTGTGTGAATCTCTGCACTTCATCTTCTCTTTTGGCTCATACTTTGCAATGATATTCACGCTATCACGCTAGAAATATCTTTTGGTGTTTTAATTCTTGTCACCCAATGTCATACTAATAAAATTTCATACAAGAATATGAGATTTCTGAACTCTGTTCCAAGGTTCGAGGTTAACATTTCTTTGAGAAAATCTAACACTGCAATGGATATGGAACTCTTTTTTGCGACTATCAACTTGTTGGATCAGTGATGTAGACAGTTGTCTGAGTTTCCAAAGTTCTGTTCTTTTATTAAGGCCTTTGACCTTCACTAGCGTTTTAGTAAGGTTCGTAATTATCACCCAAATGTCCTGTAAATGTTGTTGACAAAAAGTACCATGCTTTCAAGAAGTACCAATTGTTCTGGCAGCCAGGATTTTCTGGGGAATTCCTTAAAGAATGAGGCCTTCTGAAGTTTTGCTCCCATCCAAGTTTATTGCAGATTATGAACTGTTGATCAAGTTATAAAGGGTTATCAAATGGGGGGGAAAAGAGCTATATGAACTCTTTTAAGTGAATTGGCTTTGTGGTGTGAAACAAGTGTGTTGAGAGCTGGGTATTTCGGGTTTGCTGATTTGCTCTTCCACTCTTCCCTCATTTACTTTCATTTACTTTTAAGGAGGCAAGGGAGGTGGGTGCAGCTTCTCTTTCTGTACATGGTTTTTATGATGAATTGCAATCTCATGGGCCGATGATGAGTCACATACAGTTCATAGTTGTTTCCCTTACCTGTGAATTTCTATTTTTTGGTGCCATAACTTGCAGTTCCCAGTTGGTCGGATCCATAGATTGTTGAAGTCGAGGACAACAGCTCATGGAAGAGTAGGAGCAACAGCTGCTGTTTATTCTGCTGCAATTTTGGAGTATTTGACTGCAGAGGTGTTGGAGTTGGCTGGAAATGCTAGCAAGGACCTCAAGGTGAAACGTATCACTCCCAGGCATTTGCAGCTTGCGATTCGAGGCGATGAAGAACTCGATACTCTGATCAAGGGAACCATTGCCGGTGGTGGAGTCATCCCTCACATCCACAAATCACTAATCAATAAATCCTCCAAGGAGTAGCTTTCCTAAAAGGATTTTACATGTGCCCATATGCCAAAAATCCTTGCTTAGATGATCCTGCGTTCTATGAACAATGATTGGTTCAAAAACCTGCTTGTGAAATCAGGCATTTAAGTTTGTTAGCGTCATAATTGTTTCTCATATGTTGTGGTGTGGACAATTACTTATTTGACAAATCTAATCTTTTAGTGCATTAGTAATTAACAGTTTCATATTATCATTGGGCCATATCGAGTATCATTTCATATATCTTCTTGCATAGCTTGCTGCTTTAAATGCTATAAATTTTGGTATTTTACCAATGACGTCCTTTATTCAAACATTTCATGAGGAGAAAGGACATCTTCTTTTCTAAACATGTGCTGTAGGAGTAGATCTTTATTATACTACTTGGATTCAAAGGTCTCTGTTCAGTATGGATATTTAAGATAACAATTCCGAAATTCTCTCTGTTGCACCAAGCAATGATCAATTCGTGACAAGCTACAGGATTAAGGAATTATCAACATCTGACAATTTTGTGGTACAAAGCAAACTACAACAAAGCAACACATGCCTGTAGGGTAATGATCGAGATTCACACCCAATCTTGTCTGTTTTTTAAAATAATTTATCTTTTTATATTATTAACTTTTTTTTTTTTTTTAGTGGGCGAAGTAAATAAACGTGAACGTCTCAACTCCAACAAGCTTAATATAAACCTTGAAAAGAAAAAGTGAGCTACTGCAACAAGTGAACCATTGAAATTGGTATTTAATTATTGCAGGCATGGATGCTACTTTTTCACCTTCTGGCTTTGATAAATGCTTATAGCTTTATCTGCCTCCGAGTGTTCAATTTGTTATGCACAGTGATATAACAAAAGAAAAAATGGGAGCATTTTAAGCAGCAAGAATTTGAAAGCAGAAAAGGAGTGCAAGATGAAATCAGGTACAAATTCCAATTCCAGTCCACTAATGTAATGAACATCACCCAACTTCTCACAATGATTAAAAAATGCTTGTCATGCACCAATACATTCACTTGCCATCAATAAATCTTACACCATAACCAATCATTTTGGGGGCTTAGATAGCTGCTACCTTTGGAACATCAACTGGGAATCGGTGGATCTCATCTATCCAGGGGCTCTTTTCCTTTGACGGGTTTATGTTCCTTAGAGCCTTCCAAACTGCACTGTTACACTTAAACCCTGAACCAAAGGCTATTTGCCATGTCCTATCTCCCTTTCTCATTCTCCCTTTGGCTTCTGAATACGCCAATTCATACCAAAGGGAACTGCTAGAGGTATTGCCAAACCGATAAAGTGTCATTCTTGATGGCTCCATGTGCCAATCAGAGAGCTGCAAGTTCTTCTCCAACTCATCCAAAACTGCTCTTCCCCCAGCATGAATGCAGAAATGTTCAAAAGCTAGTTTGAAATCAGGGATGTAAGGCTTGATCTTCATCTTGAAAAGCTTTTTGGCAACTAAAGTGGCAAAGAATAGTAGCTGTTCGGACATCGGCAGAACAAGAGGCCCTAATGTAGTAATGTTAGTTTTCAGAGCATCACCTGCAACTTCCATGAGATCCTTCGACAAAGTAACGCCAATCTTCCCATTGGAGTCCTCTTCTTGAGTAACACACGTGAAGCACTTATCATCAGCACCCTTGTGAGTGCGGACAGTGTGTACCAATTGGTACTTTGATCTTCTTCTGTCAGACCATTTGTTCGAAAGGAGAATTGCAGCCCCTCCCATTCTAAATAAACAGTTTGACACGAGCTTTGAACGATCATTTCCAAAGTACCAATTTAATGTGATGTTCTCCATGCTGATGACCAGTGCATAAGAGTTTGGATGGACCTGAAGGAGATCCTTAGCTAGAGCTATTGAGATCAGACCTGCACTACAACCCATCCCACCTAGATTGTAGTTAACTATATTGCCCCGAAGCTTGTAATGGTTGACAACCATGGAAGAAAGGGATGGTGTAGGATTGAACAAGCTGCAATTCACTATCAAGATTCCAATATCTTTGGGTTTAACGGACGTCTTGGCCAAAAGCTCATCAACACAACCAAACATCACAGCCTCAGCTTCCTTACGAGCTTCTTGCATTGATGGATTAGGGGGAGTATTGAGAACTGCCTCTGGAAGATAAGTTGTATCCCCTAGGCCAGATCTCTCGAGGATCTTCTGCTGGAAATTAAGATTCTCCTCTGTAAAAGTTCCAGTCTTCCGAGATTGATCCATGAAAATCCTTTTTGTGCACTTACGGGATTCTTCAGGCTTGTAGCAGGAAAAGTTGACAAGGTATACAGACCGAGGGCGAGTCATAAAATAAAGTGTAAGAAGGAAGACAAGGAGTGTTGAACAGAGGATCACAGATAAGAGATTGTACTGCAGATGCTCCCAAAGAGTATAAAAATCTTGAAGAGAAAGGGTTGACAGCTGAGCAGCAATTAGGACTACAATAGGGGAAAGGAAAACGTACATTCCATGGGAGATGAGGTAATGGTAACCCAATTTCACATATTTTAGCTTCACAGATTTTTTGAAATCAGGAAGGTGTCGTGATGATGGTGAGATCAACGGTGCAGTTGGTTTTGGTTCTGCCATCTCTGCCTGTTAAAGGTTCAATTAGTTAGATGGGAACTGAGAAGACATGTGAGATAACTAGAGAACACATGAAGCATAGGTTAATAAATAAAGATAACTCATAAAGATCATGGGATGTAGTGTATAGGAAGTCTAGAATTCAATTTGAAATTGACTAGTGCACAAGTGTAGTGGCAAAATAATTTCATTTTCTACTCAGTTTTTCCAATTTTCTGGAAAGTCAAATTAAAAATCTGAAACTGGGTTTGCTAATAAACAAATGTTAGAGTGCTATAAGCAATGATAAGACAAAACAACCAAGATCGTTCACTTATGTTAAATAGTATCCTTTACTAATATAAGAAGAAAAAAAAATCTCCCTTTAGTATTAACTCCAAAAGTTATACTTCATCACAATCAAATTTAGTTGGAACACACAATCCCAGATCAGAAATTCACATCAAAAGTAAAACTTTCAAGCAATACAAACACTACAAATCAAAACCCAGATCACCATTCCCATTCAAAACCAAAAATGAAACAACCCAGATCCAAAAAATAAATAACATTAATTGCATTGCTAAAAAAATCCCAAAAAAAAAAAAAACTAACCTTGAACAGAAACCACAGAAAAAAAGAGTTAAAACCACGGGTCCAAGCAAAGGCTAAGGAAAGAGGAGAAAGAGCAAACAGTTAGGCGTAGGCAGATGAGAAGATACAGGAATATGAATACTAAAATTAAACTAGAATCTTTATGTGGGGAAATGAATAAAATATAAATGAAAAGGGGAAAAGAAAGAAGAGAGGAAGAAAGAAGTGCGTGAGGAGAAATGACAATAAAATTAGAGGGTACCAATATATATTGGATAGAAGAGAAGAGGCCAGCTTGGAATTGAGAAGCCTCCGAACAGGACGGGTTTGGAGGTTTCAACGGAGAGTGAGAGAGAGAGAGAGAGAGCTACATAGCAACATCAGCGCCAACTGGGTTTCAAAATCAAATTTTGACTCTCTCTCTCTCGCTCGCTCGCTCTCTCTCTCTGTGTCAGTGTCTCTGGTGTTGTGTCTTCCGTCCACGGAACTGCCCACTTCCCTCCCCTTTGGCTTCTTTAAAAGAATGGTAACGGATTGTGTATTATTCAAACAATCCATCAAATCTATCATATATTTTTAATTAATTAGTCTTTTAAATAATCACAATTATTTCATTTTAATTAATTTTTTAAAAAAATAAATTTATTTTAATATAATTTTATTTAATAGTTTAATAAAATTTTAGTTGTTCGTTTTAATAAAATTGTTATGCTTTTGTACTTATACATTAAATTTTGAATTTTTTTTTAAGTATTTTTATTTAATGGACTCGAAAACTTATTAAAGTGAAATCTCAACTGATAAATTACGCAAATTAAAATTGTAATTAACAAAATTACATTTAATTTTATTTAATTGTATATATGTCTTATTAAAATTTGGTACTATACTTTGAAAAAACCTAAAAAAAAATTAATTAATTTACCAATGCATATATTTAATTATAATTGTTTTATAAAATATATATATATAGAAAATAACGATATCAAGGAATCATGAAAAAGTCGTTAAAAATCCAATTTTACTGGAAAATAAGAAAAGTTTTAATGCATTATATGCAAACCACACTTTCAATGCCTCAAAGCATGTTTATAGTATAATATTAATTAAAATATTTTTAAAATAATATTTAAAAGTTTTTTTT
>CAOGCB012017633.1:0-18606 GCA_948266635.1 Cnidoscolus chayamansa | reverse complement strand
TTTTATATTATGATAAAAGTAATTCATGATTGATTTTTGGATTCAGATTTCTGTTAATCACAAGGAAATGTGAAACTATAAAAATAATAAAAAAAAAGTATAAAGTTTTATTATAAAATTTGAAAATTGGTCAATAAGATGAAAATTCTTATATGCAAAAAAAAAAAAAAAAAAAAAAAAGGGTTAAAATCTGTAGACATTGATTGGTACAAAGCTCGTTCAAATCTCTGCTTATACCCAACAAGAAACTTCCTATATATACCCTCCATTTGTATCAGTCTCAGCCTATATACGCCTACATCTCTCTCTCTCTCTCTCTAGTTTGCTTTCTCTCTCTGCAGCAAAGAGAAGCAAACATGGGTGCTCTTGATTACATCTCCAACTTTTGCACTTTCACCACCACAAGAAGCAGACGCAAATCAATGCAGGTTTCCATTCCTTTTGTAGCTTTCTCTTTTGTTCATTATCTCTAAAAGAGAGGATCTTTTCTGTGGCCTGTCTCCATCTCTTTTGCCTCTGTTAATTACTTGCTCGATCGATTCCTGTAACCTTTTCTTTTTAATAAGTTATGGGTTTCTTTTGGTTTATCAGACAGTTGAAATCAAAGTGAAAATGGACTGTGATGGCTGCGAAAGAAGAGTTAAAAACGCTGTTAACTCCATGAAAGGTTGTGCTCTGAAACTCTGCGAGCTCTTTTCATTTCTTTGTTTGTCTGTTCTTGTTCTTCTTCATTCATTCATTCATTCATGTTTACTCTGAATCTTGTATTTCAGTGATCTGTCAGAGAATCAAACACCCATTTACATGAAAAATTACATCGGCATTTCTAGGAAAAAACAAAAGCTTCTTTTTGTTTGATATCTACAAAATATCGAAAATGGAAACAAATGAATCTGCTGTGATCCCTTTAAGGGAAAACTTATCTCAGTTTTTTTGGCTTTTAAATATTTATCTTTTGTCAACATGACAACAGACAATTCAATCATGGAACTAATCCAACAATGAATGAATTTTCTTTTTCAGCTTTATCATATTCTAGCCATTGGATTAGTATCACTATGATATTTAAATTTAAATTCTGATGTTTTACATTTTAATAGTAACATCCCCATCTACATAAACTCAATTTCCTTGCATTTTCTCTTTAAGTTCAGTTCACATAGTACAAAATCATATAATATTTTGCTTGGATCATCACTAAGTAAATTACAGACAACCCATGACATGCCCGTATACATGCAGGTGTAAAGACAGTGGAAGTGAACAGAAAACAAAGCAAGGTAGTAGTGAGTGGATTTGTTGATCCAAACAAGGTGTTAAAGAGAGTGAAGAACACAGGGAAGAGAGCAGAATTTTGGCCTTATATCCCACACAACGTAGTATCCTATCCTCATGCATCGGGTGTTTATGACAAAAGGGCACCACCAGGTCACGTTAGAAATGTCCAAACTTTTCCTACCTCAGATGCTCCTGGGGACAACATGGCTTCAATCTTCAGTGATGATAATGTCAATGCATGCTCTGTCATGTAAGCAACTCATTTTATTTTAGTTTCATGGATTTCTGATAAATGGGTTGCTTTTCTTTTTGTAAGCAAGACCACCTCCTTAATTATCATATGTAATTTAAAATTAAGTGGAGGGAGTGAACTCGAATTCGAATTCTAATTAAAAGAGAAGCGGCTCGTATCATTTTAATTTCAACTTTATAAATTTTATAAAATAAAAAAAATTGAGTGTATATTAATATTGTGGCGGTGAATAATTCAAAGGAGAGACAATTTCAAAGGATGGAAACTTGAAGAATAAGATTCTGCTTTGTCCACCGCAAAATAAATGGAAGAATAACAACAGGTAAACCACATCTAATTTGTGAGATGGAATCATTTTAATTTGCAATCATTGTTTGTCTTAGAGAGAGAGAGAGAGAGAGGCTTTACTAATTATAAAGTTCAGTCTAATTTATAAAAAAGAAGAAGGAAGCTTTCCTTCTCATTAGATTTTATTCTATTTATATAGCACTAACCACTTTTTTCTCAATATAATAATCAGACTGATGTTGTCAATGCGTCCTTCTTAAAATTACTCACAAAAATGAATTTTATTTCAATATGTAACCACACATAATTAATGTGTTATTATCAATTATGACTTTTATTTTTATTAAATTGTGAAATTAATTAGGATTAAATATAAAAATAATATAAAAAATTTGAAGGCACGATCCAATCCCCCAAGTTGTGGCTTTAGCCTTAGTGGAGTGATGTAACCGAGAAAAGACCAGACCGTAATTATTTTTATTTTTTTTAAAAAGGTATGATTGATCTTCAAATCTCTTTAAAATTTAATATATATATTTAATTATTATTAAACTCTTAAATTTAAATTGCAGAATTTTAACTTTTCATGAATCATATTAATCATTATGAAATGACAAATAAAAAAAAAAAGTTAATTAAGTGATGAATATCTGCTTATTTTAATGAAGAAAGAAGCTTCTGAGTTGACCTTTTTCAATCCCTGCTATTGTGGTTTGATTAAATTAAACATTAAAATGTACCCATTAATCCAACACTAATAATTTGTGACTTTCTATATATTTAAATCAATGATTTTTTTAATTTATTTAACAAAAAAAAAAGTGACAAATCCTTCATTTTACTAATATCTACATTTAGATAATCTTTTTAGTGTCTGGTCCCGAAAATTCCATACTATAATAATTTTATGTTAGCCAAGATGTGGTAATATTCAAAGTTAATTTTTAATTAATTAGATATCATATAATTAATAAACATGATTTAATGAATATATTGAGATTAATGTAAAAAAATAATTAGAAATATGTTTAGTGGAAGCAAGAAGGGCTTTAAAGGCAAAGCATAAGAGAGAAGGACAAATAGTAGAGGGGTAAGCAACTCATAATTGCCATTGGGCTATTAATATTCTAAAGAGAAAGAAAGAAAGAAAGAAAGAAAGAGGGTGTTAAATGCAATATCATCATAAAAAATCACGTCTCTTTCTTTCAAGCCCTAAGCCTAAGGTGCCTTTTTATAGCTCAGCCTTTACCTTTCGTTCTTTCTTTCTTTCTTTCAATATAAAGTTGCAGCAACAACCTTTCTCAAGTCTCCACTTTCACCTTTTCTTTTTCATCAACCACTTTAGCTTTGCTGTATTCTTGGGAGAGCAGGTTTCATCCTTCCCCTTTTGTGTACATACTCAACTATTCAAAATTTTCTTATAAAATTATACACGTTTTTATTTATTTTAAAAATAATATTTGTTAACATTAAAATGAATCGAATTCTTCACATTACAATGAAAAAGTTTATTAAAGAAATGATAATCTGAAATTAAATTCTTATGAAAGTTTTAATTATAAATAAAATGAATTAAATAGAGGTATATATATGAGATGATTAAGCAGGAGGAGAAGACCCAAAGGAAAATTCTGGGAGCATGAGGCATCAACAAACCTAAAACATTTGGCTTTACGTAAGGAATAAATACATTAATCATATATAAGCTTCTAGACATATAAATGTTTATCCTCCGACCCCATTCTTATTCTTCTCTATCTCATCATAATAAAGCCAGCCAACCCCCATTCTCTCAGGACACTTACACTTTATTATTTCTATTTTCTTAAATAATATACTTTCATAACTCACCATAAATTTCTCTCTCTCTCTCTCCACATATTCTTATCATACATAAAAGATTTATCCTGGGAAAATTTTAATGGGTAATTCATCACAAGTTCCTTCAAATTAAGACATAAAATTTAAGCACTTGAGGATTATATTAGTTCCGTGTAAGAATGAACATAATATAAAAGTTGAAAATCATGTAATGAAACCATAAAAATCAGTGACAGATAACATCAAAATACCAACTGGAAGAGATTGCGTGTTTACATGTGCATGAAATACTTGCGGAGCATCTTTTAAAGTATTACAATTAGTATTAGATAGAGGTCTGGAGGGCCATATGTATTAGATAAGGCCCATAAAAATCATTCTATATATGGCCCAGGTCGTTCTCAATTTAAATAAAATCGAAATAACTGAGAATATTTTTTTTTATTACATTTACAAATCAAACTAAATTACTCATAAAATTGAATTTGATATTTGGTAAACTATTTTTTTAATAATTTTATATTAAAATTAATTTTTTATATTTATAAATAACAATTAATTCTATAAAATAAAATAAAAACTCCATTTAATTATTTATTTTTTTAAATTCGAATAGAAGAATTTTTAATTTATCAAAATTATTTAAAAATTGACATAAACATCAATTTCAAATAATTCAAAAACAAAAAAGAACAATCCCTGGTGATTCGGAGTCGATCTTGTAGATTTAAAATAAAAATCCAATGTCACTAACTCAAACTCAAAATGGTATAAATTTAAAGACAGAATTCATACTATTGAGCTAAATCTCACTATGTCAACTTTTCCAATGATTGTTGTTTTCATTTTTTTTATGGTCTCTGTCTCTGCTATCTCACTAGGCTATGTGATCTTCTCAGGCTCAGCCAAAACGCCTTTTCAGTGGAAGATAAAAAAACAAAAATGGAAAATCTCTACACATCCAAATTTTTCTGCTAAGAATCTGATTACAGTTCCATTCTGGATTACAGAGTACCCATTTTCCATTGGGACGTACAGTATACAACATATTGATTCTCCTTCACTGCCAACAATTTTTGATGCAAAATTATTAAGCTGAACGCAGTAAATACAAGAAAGAGAGAGAGAGAGAGAGAGAGAGAGAGAGAGATACTGGGTTCTTCCCAAACATGTTAAATTGTGGGTACATGAATGAATATGAATAGTTTAGGTTGATATTTCATTGTCTTCACTTCTGGGGCATTCAATCAGCTTTTCCATTTCTTACAATGTGCCAGAATTTTTCCATAACTTTGCAATTTGGGAACACATCCCATAGAGCCGAGATCACGAAGTACAAGTCCGCACGGGCATAGCCTATTAGATAACGCAAGTGGTAACTTAATAAATGGTCAAAAATTCGATTTTCGACAGTCACAAAATGAGAGTTTTATCTATGTGGATGAACTCTTTCTTCGTACTGAGTCCCGGTCTTCTACTTAATTGTTGTTGAATAACCGTGATTTATTACTATATAATTTCTGTCGAGCCGAAGTGCGGAGACCCCAGATTATATTCAACTTTTAGCAGAAATTAGTACAAAATGAATGGTTAGTCAAGTCTTTTCCATGACCAAACTAATTCACTAGGTCACACACTATATCACGAGAACATCCTGCACTCTGAAGAAAATTGGCACACAGATTCTGCCTGTCAATTCTAGCAGCCTAGTCAAATCACACTTTTCAGACCTTTTTATTTTTACACTTCTCCCTCTCAGGGTTTTCACTAGAAAGCCTAGAGTTTTCTTTTTTCCCCAGTGGGAGATGGTACTTAAAGGAAAGAAAACACGGTGAAAGAAGCAGCAAAGTAAAAAGAATCTGTTGGTGCATTCTTTATTTATCAAGCACTTACGAAAATGATGAGAAATAATCACGACTTCTTAAAGATCGAGGTCTGCCTATTTTCCTCATCTTGTCTAACAGCCTCTCTAGAGGTCTTTTTGTTATGTTTGTTTCTTTCACTTTTGCCACCAAATTTGCTTCCTTTAACCTGGAAGGCTTTTACTCCATCCTCCCCTCCCTTTTTTTTTTCAGAAACACGTTCTCAAAGTGCACATTAACTGTGAAGGTTGCAAGGAAAAAGTGAGAAAACTCCTCAAAAAAATTGAAGGTGGCTTATTATAGGCTTACTCTTACCTTTTCCATTTGTTAATAACTGTTTCCTAAGCAAGGATTTTATGTTCTTTTTTGTATGGATTATGGATATAAAGTACTTTTCTTATAAAAAAAAAGGAAAAAAAAAAAGAAGGAAACTGCTATATTGTTCTCTGCCACTGTTTTTCTACCCTTCTTTTGTAATATTTGCTTGCATATATGATATTGGATTCAGGTGTATACACAATAGACATAGATACAGAACACCAGGTGGTGATTGTGTCAGGCTCTGTAGATTCTTCTACCCTAATCAACAGGTTAGTCAAATCTGGGAAAAGGGCAGAGCTATTGTCTCCAACTTCCAAGCACAAAATGAAACAAGCAGCCACCATGGACGTAATGCATTTTGTAACTAATGACCTCAATGCCTTCAAGAACCAGTACATCTTTCCTGCATCCTTTGTCAATGAAATTGAAGATATTGGGGGCTTAGAGAACTTGCCTAACCAGAATATGGGAATGAAGGTTGCAGATGCTGAAACTGAACAGGATATAATGGTAGCAAAAAGAATGGAAAATACCAACATGGATGAAGATAATTTTGCTGGTAATAGCGGATTGGAGAATGATATGACATCCTTGGGAGATCATGCAGATTATCAAGAAAATGGCGCTGGTTTTTTTGGATTAGGAGGCCATGAATTTGATGGGATGCCAAGTTATGAACATACTCACCTACCATTCCTCATAATGAGCAACATACAGCAAGGGCACCACTATAACTACCCATCTATGGCTATGCAGAAGAATTTTATCATGCAAGATGGACACGCCAATAATAACATGATAAATGATTTTTACATGCATCAGCCTTATGTAATGAATCATGCATTGGAAATGTCTCCTCCCTATACTGGATATAGCTTCTCTGCAGTACCACAATCCTACTAGTAATAAGATTAGACTAGAGATGGGGTGTTAGAGCACTAGACTGTTATCAATGTAGGTTATGTAGGTAATATTTTTTTTCATATATGGCATGGTTATGGTATGAATGTCTTTTATGAAAGTTGATTAATCTATCGAATTTATAATTCTTGGCTTCAACGTTCTGTTATTGGTTTTATGATAATCTCTACAGTGTTGGGAGTTAATTAGATTCTGCAATATGGATCCAACTTGGAAAGATAATGGAAAAAAAGATGAGTCTAACACTTAATGAGTTATTTCCCATCATTGGATATATTTGGGAATACAAGTGGAAAGTGTGTAGACTAAATTTGTTTTCACATCAATGTAACTACGTGCTCTACTAGAAGAAACCACTGAGAATAAGCACACACCTTGTAGTTAGAAGGAAGAGTTCATAAAGTAAGTAAACCGCACCATCTGTTTTTTTTTTTTTTTGTTTTTTTTTTTTATTTTTTTTTTATTTTTATAAGTTTCTAATACAAATTCTAAGGATTGGCATCGTTCCAAATTGGATTAGCTTTTTATCTTGGGGCCAATTACAAAAGCAGCATTTACAAATCCTGTAGTTCTATATGTTCATGAATTTAGTATGGTGGTGCAAAAGCTGATTTGTGATTAAAAGTAAAATAAAACAAAATGAGTTGCAGCATACATACCTCCATGAATTTTGAAATTCTGATCAAGCAGTTGTAGTCACCATCATTTCGGACATTTATATATCCCTTGGTATATAAGTTGAAGCTTTGCATCACTAACAAAAACATTAAAGACATACAGTTGCGATGATCTAATCAAATGGCTCAATAATATACCTCAAAAGGTCACACCCATTGAATTACTTTCCCTGTCCTAGCTAAACAACGATAGATGCTTCTTTTTCAAGCTACAAGTTGTCTTATTCCAAGAGAATATAAGGTCATTCTTATTGCAGGCAATGCTTTGTTTTGACCAGTCGATAAATGATGCAAAGACAAATCTGATTTCCAAACAAAAACTGCTAGGACATATCATTAGAAAAGAACCATCACATAAGAAATATATCAGCAAATCATTTTGATAAACAAAATACTACAACGACATGAGAAACAAAAGAAAGCAAGCAATTTCCAATTATTTATTTTCGTCTAATTAAATTAATAAGCAAGCTTTTAATGGTGAACAAGAAATCATAATTACAGACGTATACTGACCTAAATTATCATATGACTAGCTGTAATCTTCATTACAATTTTAAATGAATGGGTTTGATATTAAGAGTTCATCAGCGATAATGGGCTTATTTGAACTTGGACCAACCATAACTAAAAGACTAAAACTAACCAATTTGTTAGTTGCCATCAACATTCTTGTATTCTTTAGATGTGGGACACTTGACACTTGAAATCCTCCTGGCAAAATTGACCTTAAACTGAATCTTGAATTCAAATTGGAACTGCTCTGACACCAATTTTGAATTGAAAGGAGTGGAGGTGAATGAAAGGGTTTAATAGTCAAGGGTCCATGAGCGAGAATGAGGCTTGGACCAACAAATGCCAAAATGTTAGAACTAACTAATTAGTTGGTTGAACCATATTTCTTATAAAACTAACTTGTGTTTTTTAGATGTGGGATAGTTGACAATCTTAAGGATGGATAACATGTGGAGAAAGCAATAAAGAAGTCTTCCAATGGTCAACAAATGTAAGAGTAACTTGTCCCAATGTTGAGTGGAGAAAATACAACCTAGCGTTTCTGTGCCTTCCTTCAAAATACAACCTAGCGTTTCTGTGCCTTCCTTCTTCTAGACTGCACCTTCTGCCATTTCTTTCTGGGAACTAGTTTGCTCTTTGGTTTCAACTTTAACTCTGGTGAGAACTTGTAATTCGGATCTCTCATGCGCGCTTGTATATCCTTGAAAAACTGCATATTCAATTTTTTAGGTCCTCCTTGTCTAAGCTCCTCATACTCTGGTCCAGAAACAATATTTTCAAATGCTCCAATTAGAATGTCTATATCACTCATGACTTCCCACACATTGGTGTAACGCCCATCTGGCCCTTTCTTCAATTTCTTTAAGGCATTCTCAACTGCGAGTTTCCTAGCTTGCTTCCCAGGGGACAATTCTTCAGGTTCATTTTCTGCTTTCAAAAGTTCTGAGATTGTCCGATATTTAGGCTTTTCCTCAAATTCAAACAATTTATCTATATATTTATCACTAGTTTCATTTGGGTATGCTTCTGTAGGAATATCATCATCGTCATCTCCTTCGCTGCCAGTCCATAAAGTCTTCTCCTCATCACTTCCAGACCATACACTCCATAACTCATCACTATCATCAGCATCAATAAGATGTGAATGCTCCTTTGCCTGCTGCCTTACTTTCCGAATATCTTTTTCGAGACGGTTTTTACCCTTTTCGGAATCATTTTCATCCTCACTTTCATCTTCACTTCCCGTCCATAAGCAATCATCTTCTTCCATCTCTTTATTCCATGCTCTCTTGAATTCCTCATCTCCAGGCTTTGCACTACCAAAAAGATCATAATGCTTGCCTCGAGGACGAGTATAAGATCTAGATGCTGCAAAATAAGAAATATAGGGTATGCATCATGTTCAAAGATGAACAATAGCACGCAGACGTCCTGGATTCAAGCCGTTCTACACAAGATAAAAATAAGAAATTTTATAATTTATTTGATCTATCTTGGCTAAGGTTGGCAAAAGTAGTGCCGTGATGAATGAGTTCAATGTACTAACCGATTCAAATCACTATCAGCTTAAAATATCTTTGCAGTTTTGTGATAACAATTTTAAGAAACGCTAATGAAGTAACCACTACTGTTAACAATGGACGTAAAATGATATATTTAAGCAAATTGAACCATAAATTCATAATTCAATGATCAGTATGGTCCATTTAAATCTTGACAATCAAACAAAGAAATAGTTCCGAGTGAAGATACGTTTGAGGGAATAAAGAAATGCCTATTATGAGGACTTTTTACAAACACATGGATTACGTTATAAAAACTTGGATTGACAATACTAGTAGTAGAAAATTGGAAGTGCTATTTCACATATAATCAACTTCGTAAATCTCATCTAAGGAATAAGAAACGGGGTAAAAATGACAAAACACGAGCATATCCATATATACAAATATTATGAATACGAAAATTGAGAAAAGCAGAATGAAACTGACCTTGAAAGTTTGGAGAAAAGCCTTCATAAATGTGATTTCTCGAAGAATTTATAAAAGAAGGAGAAAGATCATGTAATCTGAGGAGGTAGAAATGGATGTTTATTCATAATTTTCCAGTAAATAGAAGCTAATTCAAAAGTACAAGCGAAGAAGAAGAAAGTTACAAATATGTTTAGAAGCAAAGAAAAAAAGTGACCTTAGAGAACATAGCCTTGAGATTCTGAAAACGGAAGGAAGGAACGAAAGGCGGGAACAGAATCGGGTGGCCATCTATCCTGATTATTAGCGCTCTGCCCACTGACTAAATGTGTTATTTGACTAACTTAGCTTTGTACTTCGCAATACTACTTTTACACCTTACTGTACCTATATTCTTTTATTGTATTTTTTATTTTCCAATACTAATTATGCCAGCCTGGGCCAGGGCTAATTATTTTTATTTTTTATTTTGACATTCTAATTTTATACTTATTGTAGCTAGACTTTTTTATGTAATTTTTTCCAATATAGTTAGGCCACCAAGGGCCAGGGCTATTTTTTGTGACATTGTAATTTTTTTGACCACGGGTCCACGATCATGCTCGCAGTATGCTATCCAACGACCCAGGAGCTTCTGAACACTAAACTTATAGAAGCCAATTTAAATTGAAATGATTATAAATCAATCCAACGCTTGTTTTTTCCATTGATAAAATTAAAATCAGGCACTTAAAGCAGGAATTGTGGATTTTATACTTTTATGTAATAAACAATAACATCGCCCACGAAAAAAAAATATAAACGAATAAATAAAATATATCAATACTATAGATATACGCTTGAACTGGTTCATTTCTTTTACACTTTCACAGACTCGCCAGATGACACTGACAAATTCCAAAATATAACCAATAAAGATAACAACTATATTTTTAGAATCGCTTGCCAGGAATTTCACTTCTCTAGAAAAAGTGATCCGAAATTGGATGTAGCAAAATTCTACTACATTCTTCTTTTTTTTTCCAATTGAAGTAACCTAATTTTACTTAAGCCAAACCTCAGGGGACCTTATGAGTTCACTCAAATATAAAGAGCAAAAGAGAAAAGGGCTTCATGAATTCCTTTGAGAAGGCACGTGGTTATCAACTTTTCAGAGCAATTCGCAACCCAGCAGAGCAAATCATTCTAGTGAACAATAAAATCTAAAAATCATTCGACAACATAACTATCCATACATTCAACATATTCATCCTCTAATCAAAAGGTGCTATATATATATATATATACATATACAGCACTCTAGTCCGCCATGTTGGTCATGCAAATGATTTGCATGGAGAATCTGAACCGTCCTCCTAATACCACTTTAGCCCCACATGCAACCCATCTCTCATACTGATAGTTAAGCACAGGAAAGGGAGCGGTCTATATTTCTGGTCTAAGCTTCATTATAGCTGGTATCATCTATCATCTCGACTACTGGAGCATACTGCATAAGACAACCGAAAATTGAGAGACAGAGAGATGAAATATGAATGTTATGCAAAATAATACACATGTAAATACACCTCATCATCATCTTCAAAATATATTCCGTCCACTGCACTGTTCTGCTCGAATTCCCATCCCAGACTAGTTTCAAGCAGTTCTTTGAGATTCCTGGTCTGCGACATTTCAGAAAGAAAATGAACATAATGTCATCCCTTAGATCACATAGCAACAGAAAATCAATTGATAAACTTGAAATTTAGTAAAGCTTAAAAGCTGAAATTAAATGAATGTAAATGACAAATAGATCCATAGAAAATGATTTCCTAACAAAGGATATAGTCCTAGGTTGTTACACGTTAAGATTCTCAAATCTTCAAAGTCTGTAATAGAACAATGCACTTGAAAGTTCATATTTCGGACAACATATCAATCTTTCTCGTAGATGGCCAACACAGGAGTATGATATTTTTAGAACAATTAAAGAGGACTTGTCACTCCAAAATGCAAAAGCAATGAATAGATACACACATTTGAACCAGGAATTTTGCAAAAACTGCTGCATTTTATATGACAAAAAGGAAACTGCATTTGGGTGGTCAATCGTCCTTTCAATTCTGAACAGTATGCATGAGAATCAGACAGAATAATAATGAGTGCATCAGAAGCCATTATAGGAAAATTCTATCACCAACGAAATCAACCATTTAATGACAATGCTTCCACCATAGAACTTGAGTAATCAATATAAATTTTGCATAAAAGAACAAATAAAAATCTTCAAAAGAACAAATAAATCTTAATTAAAAAAGAGTCAGATTTAACTCACATACCCACGTCAAAAGATCTCCATCAACCACCGAGGCCTCTTGCACCAACAAAAAGAAATCCTACAATTCCAATCAACCTTTAATGTAATAAGACTACAGTGCTAAAAAATTATTCTCCCTCACACCCTCCTTCCCCCTTCTCGCCTCTTGGAAAAGAAGCTAGCCAAGTTTACGAGATATTGTACTCAATTTATCAGATCAACTAAGTGGCAAGGACTTGATAAGCAGATTAACATGTTTGAATCAGTGTGACATAATTCAATTATGCAAAACAACTCTTCTCCTGTCTACAAAACCAAATAGTGGGTAACAATTATGCTGAAAGTTACCTTACAAAGTCGGTGTAAAAAGCTATCAGCAGAAAACCAAGACTCATCCAACAATGTTGATACTCCCATCCCTGTATGATTTGTTTCTTCTCTGTCTTTCTGAAGTCCATATTTCAGTTGATAGTATATGACCTTGATGAACTTCAAGAAGTTCAAAAATTATAAACATTACAAAGCTACTCAACTGAAATAAAGATATGTGCATTGACTTGCAACTTAGACCAAAAAAAGAAGAGCAAGAACATGTGCAATAAGCAGGACCAACCAATACAGCCTCATATATGAAGCAATTTAATCCTATGCCTAAACCTAAAGTAAATGCTGATCTGACAGCAAAAGAAGATTAAATAATAATGGTAAATAATTTTACAACTATGGGCTTCTTAACTTGAGAAACTAATCATGGCATCTGAAATAGCAAGTCTTGTTCATGACAGAAGTCATCTCAAAATGATCAAAATTAATATTGATTTCATTTTAAAAACGGTTCACATTACATAATTTTTGGGTCTGACATGTTTGTAACTTCATGTGTATTGAATTTAGATTTTCTCAGTGAATTTGTGCCATTTTTGTGTTCCATAATTGTGCCATATCCAAAATCACCACTCTCTTGATGATTGTGAGATAAATGAAGAAAATGAAATAAAGGTCAAATTGGTTAGAGAACATAACCACAAGTCAACAGATCTACTCTAAGAGAGAAAACTTAAGATTATGTGTATGCATGGGCATGAAAACCTCCAGGGTAAGAAATAAAATGGCCTGAATTTCAGTGAATTATTCAAGAAGTACTCGCATGTCTATCTCTCTATCTGATTGTTAACCCCCTTAAATCAGGATAAGACCCCAATCATCAACCACTTATGATTTTATCTTTAACAACATTACTTCAAATCATTATGATTGTGTAATACTCTCAATAGAGTACAAACAAACATTTAACTGGTATTAGAACATTACCTTAGTAAATAGCTGACTCCTTGTATGGAATGGCTGAAGAAAACCATGAAAAGAATCAAGATATTGTATCAAAAATAAAATATTATAAAACCTAGTACAATCTGGCTTTAACAACACAGAACATATTTGTTAGAGGTGCAAGGCAAAATGTAAACGTGTGTGTCAGAGAGAGGTCAGGTGTAAGAAAATAGTGATAAAAAGAATTAATTGAACAAATATTCATAATAAAATCAAAATATTAGCCTCATTAGCAAGGTTTTCATAAAATTTCAAAAGATTAGTAATTATAACAACTAAAGTAAAAAAAATAAAAAAAACCACTTCAAAAAGATGAAAAGAAAACCCTTAGACATGCACAACAATAAAGTTGGCTGCATTTTTTCTATAGGCCCATGAACACAGTCATATAGAAGAGAATAAATTCAATCAAAATAGCTCACAAGAAAAAGAGCTTACAAAAGAAGCAAGAATGTCATAAAGAAGGTACAAAGTAGAGATGGAGAGGAACACGGAAACAATAAGTCATCACAGGCCACAACAGGATATGAATGGGTAAATTATTGCAGAAAACAGGAAGAACCAAACATGTGATTACTTACAGCTTTCGTGCAACCCAATAAAAGGCTAACCAAAGATTTCCACTGCAAAAATGCCTCAAGTGATTGCCCCATCTGCAAAATTTTTAATTCCTATAAAGATCTGATAATATTAATTACCATGGCACAGATGTTAGTTAACTTGAGCATACCAAGAATGCGACATAGGCAAATTGCAGCTCTCCAATAAGCAAGTCTTCAGAACCCCCGTAATCTTTCATCAAAATGCTTTCTAATAATTCTGTCTGGATTAGATCAACAAATGCATATATATCAAGTATCAACCAACAAATATGAAATGATTTAGGGAGACAATACCACACATAGGTGATGATCCAAAGCACATCATATGTACTAATATGTACCTTGTCAATATTCAAAGATGTAAGTTCTTCCCCACTCATTCCTTTGCGTTTAATAACATGAGGAATTTCAGTGTAGTAACATACTCTTTTCTTTGACTTGTCAACAGACGCAGATGCTGAGAACTTGCTGGTACTCAATTGCTCCTCTAAAGCTTTTTCCATTGCTGTTTTAGGACTGTTTTTAACCATCACAGATTCACTTGCAACTGTAATTTCTCCTCCAATGGGTTCTGTGAATTGAATAAATAATTTAAATAAACGAAGTTCTGAAGAAGCCACTACTGGGGAAACTATATTAGACATATATTATGTTCTCAAGAAAATAAGGATCACATTTGTAGCAAAGATTCAACATAAACAATTGACACAGATCATCAGGTTCAATCTCCACCTATAATGCGTCTCAAAAGTAAAGAAAACAATGAAAATCGAAGGAAATTGTAAAGCAGCAGCAATTACACATAATTGCAACTGGAACTCTTAAGATTATCAGAAACATCAAAAAGCAATAACAAACAGACTCCCAGTTATAACTATACTTGAACTTGAAGTAGCTGAAGAAATACCAATTCGTTCAATGACATTCTTTGTAAGGTAGTTAGACAAGCGCTTCCATTCTCCATACTGACTTAGATTATAAGGACCAAGATGTCTGTCAAGCTCTAAGCTTTTAACTGCTTGAGAAAATCTCTCTTCCTTGGCAGGCAAAATAATGGGGGAAACACAAGGAAACATAGTTAATTCTCTGCTCAACTAGCAAATAACAATAGTGTAATTGTGTAAACAATATTAGAGTAATATTCTCCACTTGAACAAGAATTCCTAAATTGCAAATTTATTTGACTGATTGATTAGGAGATCATTTTATCTCAATGTCAGTTGAAAACTAAAAGCCATAAACTACTAATGTACCTATACATCTCAGAAAGTTATGAATCCGGGATGGCAGCTGTAGATAAAATCAAAGTGGAGCTTTCTATGAAAGAACCTAAACAACCAGAAAGATGATTCTCAGGTCATTACCCCCCAAGAAAATTTAAATCCTCTCAACTATTAACAGATCACATTGCACTGACAATATTAACCATGAGAAAACAAGATCCATGCTTTTACATAGTTCAGATGATATTTTGTTGCCAGATAAAAAAAAAACAGTGAAAACACCTCTATATTAAGTATTAACCACTTCTGTAGAGAATGAAAGTCCATCCCATGCAAACAAGAAATACCCCAGTATTTTACTGTTTCCCTTTCTATTGGACTTAGCTCTCATAGCCCATAGACAACCCATATTCAAAATGAAGAAAGAAACCAAGGCAACAAGGACCAAGCCTAACTATATCAGAATTCAATCCAATAAAGGGACTGCTAGAAAAGATTTTTCTCGAGGTAGTTAACATTTCAACTAAGAATTGCCAAATAAATTTTAACTTTTATGAGCAAACATCAGGAAAAAGTTATCATGATATTGCAAAACAATCACAATCAAGCTAGTTCTTCCCTGCATGTTGGAGTTAGCTCAATGAGCAAAGTTTAGGAAACAATTGCCAAAAACTTGGGCTCAGAGAATTTTATAGCTGAGATAATGAAAATTTAGGACTTGGGAGTATGCAATTATGACAATGAGGCAGAAAGAAAACCTCTTCCTCTGATACTTTCACAAGTCGTTCCTCCTGTTGATCCCACTGACGAACAATCACCTGCTCCAGTCATTAACAAAAAATAGGGTAATCAGCATTGAATTTCAAAATGCTTGAAACAATTAATCGCTCTTTGTTGACAACATATGCAGATTTTTATCAGTCAACAACTGGAGTAATTGCCTTGAAGAAAACCTTATTCAGCCACTAGGAAGGCCGCAGCGCAGAATAATATGCATTTGGCAACAGGTTGAAAAAAAAATCATTCATCTAGTCCATTCATTGTTCCACTAAGCAAGTAGCTATTGGGACAAAGCAGCAAACCGATGGGATGTTTCAAATCACACAACAGTTCTTGCATATACCATGGTCAAAGTAATAATATCCATGTGCACTGATGACATTTATTTAAAAGTAATTTCCCAGTATCAAGCTACCATCTGTCACCCAAAAAGAAACTTAAGAGGTTGAATATGGGATTATCTTTCTTAATTTTACATGCTCATCCAAATAATATTTACCAACTGATGTTCCAACTTCCATCTAAAACTACCCTTCTTCCATTTTCTTCAAACCTAATTAATGTTTCATTGCTATGCTGTGCATTTGACATTTCATGAATTCATCATTCCAAACCAGATTGCTCTATTCACATTCAAGGACTCATTTCAAAGACATATATCTATAGTAGCAAAGAAACTGTGAAGTTGCACAATCTCAATCAAAATTATGCATTACTTGGAATTAATATATGCCTCATGGTTGATGCTGATAATGCACAAAAGTTACAACTGCCAGTTTTATCTGCAGAAAATCCAAGCCATGAGACACTTTTTTTTTCATTCTTGGTTATGGATGACCTATTCAATATCAATAAGTGCAGTAAAGCATGAAACTATGGTAAATGAAAAATAATTCATATAGGATTGATACCTCAGAGGGGCCAGCATGAATAAAGAAGCCAGTAATTGGTGAGAACTCCTTCCCACTCCTGCATGGAAAAAATAAGTGCAAAATAGAATAAGAAGGCAATCTTCTGCACTACTTCCAACAGTACGAAGATGACCAATTTGCAATTTGTAACAATTATCAGTGGCAAATATCATTTTTGAAATGACTGACTACAATCAAAAGCTCTATAACAAAGAAATCATCAATAACAGAACTCTATAACCTAAAATTAACTATATCCCTTCATTGGTTGTATCCCTCAATTTTCAGTAATCCCAGTCAATAAGTAGCCCAATAATACCAATAATAATGATAATAATAATTCAATCTCAAAAACCCAACATCAACTGTTAAAGTTGCCAACCAAAAATAATTTTCACTCAAGTATTGACAGTACTAATGGTACAATTCGCACAACCAAACAAGTTCAGATATTACGTGATAACTTGGCCATATTATAGCAAATAACATTTGATCATATGCCATACAGAAGAATTCTTAACTACACTTGGGTGTATAATTTGATTAATACATCTAACCAATAAGAAAATAGCAACCAGTGATTTGAGTTAGGACCTACCCTATTCTTTTAGGACACTATAACTTTAAAAGCAATGTGCCTATTGTTGATTGGATGGGTGTATACACAAGCTTACGCAATATCCACTCTTGACCTCTAATATTGACAGAGAACTTCCATTCTCTTGCCATGGCCAAATCACGCCATCCAGCAAAGAGAAATTTAAAAACCAAGAAAAGAAAATCCCCAATAGACTAAAAACTAACAAACTTAGCATCAGACAGAAAAGTTTCAGAAGCATATAAGCCAATATACAGGAACCAGTAATTCCAATTTTCACAGACTGAAAATTACAAATACAAACCTGCTGGATGAACTATAGAACACAAAGTGCGGACCAGGAGGAATCATCTTAATGCCCTTAAAAGCAGGACCAACAGTGAACACCTAAATAAGGGGGAAAAGAAAATTAAACAATGAAACTGCGATCGTTATGCATAAAAATCAATAGCATGTCGAACTTTAAACAGTTTAATTTAGTTTTGTTGATAATCTTGAGAAGAACACAGAAAAGAGAAGAAGTAAAATATACATGAGTGTCAATTCCAAGGAGGGTGTACTGAGGAACGTCTAAGAGGAGAAGCGTTGCTCCGTGCTTCACAAACTCCATAGCCGCTTCAGGATCCATGGTTTCGGTTTTGGTTTTGGTTTCTAGTGCTTACACTGCATATCCAGAAACATCTTGCGCGCGATCTTCCCTAATATACTTCCGATGTAATTAAGAAATCTCTTCATTTTCTTTTTTAATTTTCACTAATTTGTTATTTATTTTATTATTATTATTATTTAATTTACCAATCTAAATTATGTAATCACTAAAATTAAATTTATTTTGATTATTCATTTAGTGTTTTTTTTATTACTGCAATTAAGTCGGTCAACAAGTAATACAGGCCGCCTAAAGAATTGAAATGATAATTTATTTATATTAAAAAAATATTTTTTATTTCAAACATA
>CAOGCB012017080.1:0-16090 GCA_948266635.1 Cnidoscolus chayamansa | reverse complement strand
CTTTCCAGATTTTACTCTTCTAATTGTTTCCTCACTTCTTTCATCATTTAAGCTTTGTTTCATGTCCAAACTTATGTTTTTATTATCAAATGTTTCTTTTCAAAAGTCTATGACAAGTTTATCTTGAACCCTAGTTTTCACATTTTTCTATCAAAAGCTATATCTATGTATACATATGGTGTTAGAATGGAGAACTAACCTTGTTGGTTGTCTCCCTTCCTCTTCTTTCTCTTCCTCTTCCTCTTTCTCTTCTCCTTTCTTCCTTCTTTCTCTTTTCTTTTCTGTCGGGTGTCCTCTCTCGGATTGATAGAATGCCTAATTAAGCCACTAACATAAGTTTAATACTTATCTTTCAATGAGTTTTACCTTTATACCCCTATTTATCTTTCTCTTTCCTTTCTTATCTCTTTTCTATTTCATTTCATTTCTTTACTTTCTTTTCTATTCTTTTCCTTTTTCTTTTCCTTTTTTTTTCTATTTTCATATTTTTATTTCCATTTCTATTTATTCCAAAATTTCATTCTTCTTCACTTCTTTTTATTCCTCACTTAAGCATGCCCCTTTTTGTTTTATTTTACCTTACTTTTGTTTAACTACTTCACTTTTCAATTTCTATCATAGTTTTCACTTCTTAATTCTATTTCTTACCTTAATTAATCAATTTCTTGCTAATTACATCATTTTAGGTACCTAAACTTCTAGGCCCTAAAATCAGTTCGTGACAAAGTACCACTGAACAGGAGTTTGATTATGCTCCATCTGATGAACTTCATACTGAATCATACTTTGAGAATGATGAAATTCCTTTGAGATTTCCTGAATTTAATGGAAAGGGACATAAAAGATTCCACTTTCATAGTGGGAATGATATTTTCAAACAAAGAAGAGTTAATGAAAGCATGCAAAGCATACAGTATAAATAATAGGTTTCAAATTTACTTTACAGTCAATGATTTGATGAGAGTTCAAGCAAGGTGTAAAAATGGTTGATGTGGATGGAGAATATGGGTAAGTAGGGTCAACCATAAAGATCCATTAGACAAAGTTATGCAAATCAAATCTACTAACCTAGAACACAATTATGGGAAGGTTTTTAGGAATTATCATGTAAGTAGCAAGTGAATTGCAAATCATTATCTTGACACATTTTGAAAGGATTTTGGTTGGACTTTAAGTAGAATAATTGCAAGGGTTAAAGAAGATTTCAGCTATATAATTTGTAGTGGCAAAGCATGAAGAGTAAGAGATATAGCTTACAAATTGATTCATGGTGAGGAGGCACTCTAATATAAAAGACTTAATGACTACAAATGTGAGCTTTTAAGAACTAATCCAAGAAGTTTTGTGGTTTTTAAAGAGGAGAAAGGTATGTTTGAAGGGATATGCATTTGCTTGGCATTTCTTAAGCAAGCCTTTCTAAGTGGATGTAGGCCAATGGTATGCTTAGATGGATGTTGGTTGAAAGGAACATATGGGGCCAACTATTATCAGAAGTGGGAATTGATCCCAATGACTGCATTTTTCCTATAACACATGCTGTGGTTTTGATTGAACGCAAGGATAGTTGGAAGTGGTTCATGGAGCAACTTCAAGAAGATCTTGGAATGTATAACAGTCACTATTAGACATTCATGTCAGATAGGTAGAAGGTATGATATTCTAACTTTTTTCATGAAGTTTAATCATTAAGTTTAATTTTTTTATATTCTAATTTGCTACTTTTTTGTGTTTTGTTTGCTACGTTTGGTTTTGTCTGAAATAGTGATTGATAAATGTAATTGGTGAAATGTTCCCAAATTGTGAACATAGACTCTGTGTGAGACACATGTATACTAATTTTAGAGGCAGATTTAAGGGGAAGGAATTGAAGGATATTCTATGGAATGTAGTTAGGTCTACCTATGTTGCAAAGTTGGAACTGTGGCTGGAAAAATTAGAGGAGAAAAATGTTGAGGCTAGAGAGTGGATTAGGGAAAGGCCAACTGAATATTGGTCAAGGGCTTGTTTCAAAACAAATGCCACATGTGACATGTTAATCAATAACCTCTGTGAGTGCTTTAATTGGTATATTTTTTATGCAAGGGATAAGCCCATAATCACCATGCTTGAAATGATTAGGATGATGCAGAGAATGTTTGTAAAGACCTAAAATTCAGAAAAAGTTGAATGAAATGAAAGAATTATCTTCCATATTCCAAGCACATTATTTTGGTGGTGCACAAATTCAAGTATTTGGTGGTGAAAGTCAATTTGTTGTGAATTTCGAGAGTAGAAGTTGTAGTTGTAAGAGATGGCTATTGAATGGAATACCATGTATGCATGCTTGTGTTGTTATTATTGAGAACAATGAGCAACCTGAGAATTATGTGAATGATTGCTACTCATTAGTAACATATAAAAGGGTGTACAAGCATGTCATTAACCCCATAAATAGAAGTGAATTGTGGACAAAAGTAAATACGAAGAATGAAATACTTCCTAATGAGCCAGCTAAGAAGAAGAGAGGTAAAAAACAGAGAATGAGGAGAAAGGAAGCAGGAGAATTAGAAAGAGCAGCAGTTGCTGCTGGTAAGCTCTCTAGGAAAGGGAAAGTATCAATAAAATGCAGTCAATGTGGAGAAATTGGCCATATCAATAAAAATAAGATGCATTATTTAATACCCGGGACCGAAATGGGAGGGAAGTGATCGCCGGTGCTAGAGAGAGAACGGATAAGAAGTGGCTTCTGGCATGCTTCTAGGTGGAGGGATACATGAATGAATCGATCCCACACCCGAAAAAGAGGGATCCTGAGACTGTGTAGGGATGAAACTGCACAATTAAGTGATTTTGAGATTGTGCAGGTATGAGACTGTACAATTGAGAATAGCTTAAGATATTTAATATGTACTAGCTATATCAATAAGGTGCACCTTCCTTTTTGGGAGCCTTTCTGTAAGAACTCCATAGTTAAGTGTGCTTGGCTTAGAGCAATTACAGGATGGGTGACCTTCTGGGAAGTTCTCCCAGAAAGCATGTGAGTGAGGACAAAGCATGTTGAAAAGGATATATATTGGTTTGTAGTGGCAGTCGTCAAATTTCGGGTGTTACAAGTTGGTATCAAACCCATTTTCCTCTCCTAGTACGGTGTGGTTCGAGGACAAACCAAGCGGAAGCTGGTGGGCATGTAATACCCAGTACTGAAGAGGGCGAGAAGTGATCGCGGGTGCTAGAGAGAGCACGGACAAGGAGCGGTTTCTGGCGTGCTTCTAGGTGGAGGGATACATGAATTTGATTAATAAACTACATTAAAACATAGCATAAAATATTCTACCATAATAAAACTAACTTAGCAACAAGCTTATAAAATAACTAATACAATTTAAATATAAATTAAACTAACAATAATTCAATACTTTGGGATATTATCACCACCTCCACCAAGATTGTCGAAATAATTGCCAAACTAATTTGAGACAGGAGGAGGTGGTTGTTGAAATACTCCCCTTTTTTGCATTATTTGTACTTGTTCAAATTGAATGTAAGCACGAATATGAGGATCATTAATCTTGTTTAAATCTGTAGTCAAAATCTTATTTTCTTCTTTGATTTCTTTCATTGCCATTTTATCTGTAAATGATTTTTTCAAAATCTCTATAAGTTGTCGATTATCTTCTTGCAATTTTTCCACTGATGCTACAATTATCTCATCATTTTTTTCTCTTGGATTTTGCTTTTTTAATACCACAGAGATATGGTAAAGAGGTTCCACCAATATCATCGTCTAGGTTAATTGAAAATTGAGATAGCCTAGGACTCGCAGATTTAGGTGTAGCATTGTCTGACTCTGAGGAGAGAAAATTCACACCTTGCTTTCGAGACATTTGTCTTGGTGTAACCACATCATCTTTAAACTTTTCAAAATTTTTAACCATGTTCCATTCATGATCAAACCTAAAATCTTTTTCAAAATTTGCATCTTCCCTTAACATTATTTTTGCTCGATCTAACTACAAACAATTTTATATGTTAAGGAAACCATATGTGTGTGTATATATATATATATATATATGTGTATAGCACAAATGAAGTTTATGAATACTTACAATATCTTGCTCGGATGCGCCACTTGGATTATAGTTCTCTACTTGTCTAATGCATCCATTCAATTTTCGACACTCCTTTTCCATTATTTGAACTCATTTTGATGCGGTACGAATAGACCAGTTGGCCTTGGATTTGAAGAAGACTTGGACCGGGCTGAACCAATACAGAAAAGAGTCTAACTTTTACATTTGTTGTTCATTTAATAGCCCGTTAGCAAGGGAATTTTGAGACGGACAACTTTAAAAAGTGCGACGAGGGCCGTAGGCCCAGTCGCAGACTTTGAGGCCCAAATTCCATTGTTTAGGGGGTTAAATTCATTAGAATTTTTGCTGCTTTAGGATTTCTACTCATTAGAATTTTTGTTGCTTTAGGATTTCTACTATTATATATATGTTCTTTGCGTTGTTTTTAGATTCATTATTTTTTGAGCACTCAGATATTTTTTTAATAAGAATTCGACTTTTTGCCTTTTTTTTTATTTTCTTATTCATCGTCCAAACCAACGTCATTGATTTAAAATTCATGATGGAGTATAATCTCTCAATTTTACATGCTACCGTCCCGCGTCACATTTTTTTCAAAGATCTTGCATTACGAATAACCTAAGTAGATTGTTTTGTCTTGTTATACTCATCTTCCACCTGAGCCCAAAACCGTGCACAGGATTGGTACCCATAATGGGGTCCTGAGAGATTTTCCTGTAAAGTCCACAAAGAAGGACATCTTTTGCAACATTGTATGAAGTTTGATAAAAAAAACATATTGAGTGAAAAAATAAAGTAATTTGATAGTGTTATTATATGTAGAGATAGCCAAAACCAAAGGGTATATATAGATGGTAAAATGATTATTTGACATTTACAGTAGAAATAAGTGGTCTTTGGTTTTATTATTCATCTTGTCAACAGAGAATCTATGCCATTATTCAAAGTATTCAATAAAAGAATATCAATTATGCACCACATAAGTGGTCTTTGGCTTTATTATTCATCTATATAATACCAAATTCACATACATTCTACAACCATAAGAATTTCTATTCTCAATTCCCTAAATATCACATTCTTAAAAAAAACAAAATGAATTTCAATATTGGAGGCTATTCATCTGAATCTGAAGATGAAGCCACATAAGTTACTAACATGGGACTATCTGAAGAAGAAATAGTGATGAGGATTATTCAAAACAACAATAGGATTATGTAGCTTGCCCTCATGTTGGAAAACAATGAGCCTACCCAAGTAGTCTCTATCCCAGGTTATATAATCATAAATCATGACTGGAAGCAGCAAATCATAATTTATGGAATGGTTATTTTTCAGACCACCAACGATACAATGCCAATATATTTCGGCGACGATACTAAATGTCGCAATCTTTGTTTCTACGCATTGTGGAAACAGTTCAAAATCACGACCCATATTTTCAACAACAAAGAGATGGCATAGGTAGACTTGGATTGTCTACTTTACAAAAAGTAATTGATGTTTCTCGGATGCTAACATATGGTGTGGTAGCAGATCCTACTGATGAGTATGTCAAAATTGGAGAGTCAACAGTGATTGAAAGCATGAAGAGGTTTTGTCATGACAGTGGAGATATTTTCTAGGGAATATCTTCGATCACCTAATGCTAGTAATATCAGAAGGCTACTCCATATCGGCGAACAATGCGGTTTCCCAGGAATGTTGGGCAGTCTAGATTGTATGCATTAGAAATGGAAAAATTGTCCTTCAGCTTGGGCTAGACAATTTACCAGAAGGAATGGGTCACCAACCATTATTCTTGAAGCAGTAGTTGATTATGATTTTTGGATATGGCATGCTTATTTTGGAATGCTTGGCACAAATAATGATATAAATGTGTTGGAATCATCTCATTTGTTCTCCAATTTGGCTCAAGATATTACTCCTCCTGCCCACTATTATATTCAAGGGAAAGAATATAATATGAGATATTATTTAACTGATGGAATATATCTCAAATGGGCAACTATTGTACAAACTATTCATAAGCCATGTGGTCGAAAGAAAAAGTACTTCGCCATGAATCAAGAATCATGTAGGAAAGATGTTGAACGATCTTTCAACGTTCTACAATCAAGATTGCAATTGTTACAGGACCTGTACATTTTTTTGAGAAAATAGGTGTTACATAATATAATGAAAGCTTGCATTATCATGCATAATATGATAGTGGAGAATGAAAGGGATCTCAACGCACCAATTGTAGAAACGACGTAAGTGCCACCTCCAAACGTTGAAGTAATTGAAGATGAAAATACTCAATTTGAAAATTTTTTGGATCGATTTAATCAAATTAAGAACAAAGAAGCTCGCATTGCTCTACGTAATGCCTTGATAGAGCATTTGTTGGAGGAATATACTAATTCAGAGGGGCCTTGAAAATTAATGATCCAATGTAATATTTCCTATGTTGTTTGATAATTTCATGCTTTTTTAGTATGTTTGTTTGTGTGATAGAATCCAAATAAAACGTAGTAATTGTTCTTCCATTTTTAATGTTAATTAAATTAATTTATAATTTTTTAAATTAAAATTTAATTGTAACTTATAAAGATAATAACTAATATGTTAAAATTATATTTATTATTTAAATGAAATTAATAATTATTAAAATATTAATTATTAAAAATTATTAAATTTTATCAAATTAATTAATTAATAAATTAATTATTAAATTATTCAACAAAATAATTAAAGTATTTGCGTTCAATTTATAATAATAAATTAAAAATAAGATGGTGGGAGAATTTTTGAAAAATATTATTATTTGGTATTAATTTTAGTGTTCATGGTTGGAGTACTTTTTACTGTAAATGACCAAAATAGGTGATTTTGGTGCAAAATTTGGTGTTTTGGGTTGGAGATACCCTTATGGTTCTAATTTAATTAGCCCTCTTAGGGGATGTCATAAGTTGTTGGCTTGTGTTTGGAGTAGCCTAATTTCAAGGGTGTTCATTTTTTAATTCTCACAAGATCTATTAAGAGTAAATGATTAGTTGATTCTATATAATAACTATTTATGAACTTGGGTCAATATTGAGTACAAGTGGGTGTAGGATGTTGAAGGCTTTTTTTAAAAAAAACAAATATCTTAAAAGTTCTAAAGCTGGATTTATATGAAGTGAGAAGTTATAAGGTTTATTATAAATGATCCTGATAAACTGACTCACTTAAGCATAAAATAGTTGGTTTGCATATCACGACAAGACATCAAAGCAATAAATGCATGAATGATGACTTGCTATAATGATGACCATTAACTAATGCAATTGGTCGAGTCAATGATACTATAATGATGACCATTAACTAATGCAAGTGGTCGAGTCAATGATACAACCATTACATTGCATGTCAGATAGTGCAAGTGCAACGTAAATGTCAATTCATGGGGCATATGATGCCACGTATTAATTTTTTCTTCATGCAAGGGTGTATAGTGAGGGAATTTTGAAAAGAGGTTGAATTCGCCTACTTAGAATCCTCATTATTGAATGAATAAATTTAGTTTTCTCTTATCCTTCCACCCTTATTTTATCGGATTAATTACTAAAAGAATATTAAAAAAAATTATTTACCAATCTAGTGTAGTTTTGAAACTATTTACAATTCTAATATTCTTTTAAGAAAACACCAACTGCATTTATATTTTTAGTATCACTTGAAACAAAGAAAACGCCAGCCAATGTAGCTGGCATTTTTTTGAGAAAAATTGGGAATTTCTTTTTTATATTGAAACGACAAATGAGTCTCTAACCTTAAGTTGGTCACATAAGGATCAAACATTGGGGCGCAGGGATATCAGTGACAGATTGAAGCCAGTCTATGCACGCTAGTACAAATGAGTAGATGTAAATATTATGTGAATGATGATACATAAACAAATGAAATGAAAGGAACCAAATTGCTTAAAGCCTATATCATGCATCATGACTTATAGGATGAATGCATTAGTTCACTATTAATTATGCATTACCTTGATAATATGATGAGTATGGTGATATTAAATGATCCATAGACCCTATAATAAAATGATTATAGGTGATGCATAGACACAAGAAAAGTGATAGATACAGGTAAGGTTAGTATAATATGACCGAAAAGAGCTTCTCAGTACTATTATGAGATTGTATAGATAAGTTCAGAATGGCCGAAAGAGCTTCTTGGCGCTGTACACAATGTTTTGGAAGTACTAAGGAGCTCGCTAGCCAGTTGGGCAATAGGGTCTTTGGTGACAAATCACCTTATTTGAAAAGTTTAACGATATTGCATTAATGAATGTTTATGAAACGGTTTTTGTATCTACTCACTCAGCTATGTCAAGTAGCTTACTCCATCCCTATTTCCCCAATTTATATAAGTATACATGTAATGTAAGAAGGAAAGAATGTGTAGACTCTAAACTATATTCCATGGTGATAGTAGTGTTATGCCCCTAGTTTTAGAAAAAAAAAATTGTTAAGCTATGTTTATGTTCTTAGATCTCTATTATGTAAATAAAAATTGAAAAAGTTTTACTGTTTACGTTAAGGCATGTATATTATGTCTATGTTATGTAGGACCTGGTTATGAGATGATATTTATGAAGTTAGGGATTTAATTATCCTAAATGTATTACATCCTATATGTATTACATGCATTGTTAGGATTTTGTGATCTTCGGGTGGTCGGTATCCTAACGATGATAGCAGTTCGAAATTCAAGTTGCTACATAGTTTCAAGCTAATTTAAAGTCTTGGTGCAAGTTGGTCTATGGAGGCTAAGTTTTAGCATTCTTCCAAAATCTAGTTTCAATCAATAAAGGTAGTTTCATCCACTGAAAGTGCTATCCACCAACTAGATTTTGGCAGTCAAAGGATGCTGCCAAAACCAATTTGACTCTATACAAAAAGAGTTTCGGCTGCCAAATGTTAGGTTTAGAGAGTTGTAGATTTGGGACCTTGGCTGCTGAACGTTGCTCCAATAAAAAGAATTCCAACTCTATGTAGGACTTTTGGCTTCCGAAGGTTACTACTAAAAGTCCCCTGCCCAACTAATTTTAAAGAGTTTTTATGGCATGCTCAAAGCTTGTTTATGGGATTTTAAGGGTATCTCGTAGAGCATTATTAGAGCATAGATGATCAATAGTTTAGTCTCTAACCATAAGTCCTCTAATTGTATGATCAGATCTTAGGAATTAGGGTCAACAATAAAAGTTTGAGATTAGTCCCTATGTGTCTACAAGAGGTGAATAGATATAAATTTAGAGCATTATAATCACGAAAATGTTGCATTGATTAATAAATGTGATATGTATGATGGAGTTTGGATGATCCATTGATTTTTCTATCTTATGGATATGAATGCTATGTTATAATATGGAAACAACAGTGTGCTTATTCTATGCCCTTAATACTATATAAGAGAAAGATCATGCTACTTACTCTATTTCCCTAACATTATAAATATATTATTAAGAGGAAGTACCAAGGAGTTTTTAATGGGCAGGGCATTATTGGATTGAGAAATAACTAGTGATAAAACTACATTCTATGAAATATTTGTATTATGATGCATACATAAAGCATGAAAATTTATTTTATATATAATTAATAGAAAATGGATGAATTATGATGGAAGTAAAATTGAGAGATTAAATAGTTTAATTTCTAAAGTAATATACTATTTTTTTTCAATAATTAAATTAAAAATCATTAAAAAAGTATAATTTATTTAACATTATATAAAAGATTAAAAAAATCTTGAGATATTATCATAGTAATTGTGCTTTTTCTTATTTTACTTTTCTTTTCATTGTTTCAAAAATTCCTTCAAGACTATCCACAACTTTTATGGTTAACTAATGTAACGGCCTAAAAATTGGACTGTTATCAATATTAAAGTTTTAATAATTTTAAAGTCACCAAAATCATAATAAATCAGTATAAACTTGAACACCTATATATTTTTTGATCTCATACAACACAAAACATTAAGATATTTATAAAAGGCATTCGACGCACATTGTGAGATAATAAAATCTCCATTAAAAACCCAAGCATTCATCACTAATGCCATAAAGATGCAAATCCAATTGTCATTACATAAACTTTATACATGTCTCAAAGAATGCATAGAAATACTAAAGGCACCAACATAACTTTATCTTCAAAAGTACCTACATGTCCAAGGTCAACACAACTCAATTTGACTGTTTTATGTCCTGTAAGGTTGAAGAGAGGGAAAGGGATAAATTATTAGAAGTATCCTAGGGACAAGATATGGAAAATAGTTTAGTCCTTAAATATTGCAATTATACATAATTTCATCCTTCTTTTTTCATTTAGTCATCATTTCATCTATTAATTTTTATTCTTTGATCTTCCATCTCTTAAATAGAAGAGAGAGATATGAAGGGAGAGAAATAAAAAAAGAAAGAGAAATAAAAAAAAAAGAAAGCGACATGTGTTTAGAGAAGATAACATGAAAGATACACATAAAATTAGGGCTCTAAATGAACAAAGCTGTTTGTAAGTTATTCGAGGCTCGACTCGATAAAAACTCGATCAGGCTTGATTCGTTTTCTAAATGAGCAAAGCTCGAGCTCAACTTTTAAACTCGTTTAGTAAATGAGTCAAGCTTGAATTTGTAGATATTCAGCTTGTTAAGGCTCGAAAGCTCGTTTATTTATAAGTTCATGAGTTAGCTAGTTAATATAGTCATTTAACTAAAATTAGTTAGTGTTAAAATTATTAATTTTAAATTAAAATCATTAGAATTACAAAGTTGATGGATGTTTTTAGAGAAATTTATTATTTTCAAACTAAAAAGCTTTAAGATTGTAAAGTAAAAATTTCTTTAGAGGTATTTGAGATTTAACTCGATAAAAGTTCAATAAAAGCTCAATAAAAGCTCGATAAAAGCTCGGCTCATTTGTAAATGAGTTAGGCTTGAACTCGATTCGAGCTCAAAAAATTTTAAAGGAATTAAGCTTGAACTCTTTGAAGCTCGGCTCTGCTCGGTTCAGTTTGTTTAGACCTCTAAATAAAATAGAAGGCAACACAAATAAAGCTTGTATGATACCTTAAGGACTCAAGTACAAATGCTAACCCCAAAGAGCTATTTATATAGGCTAATGGTAAGACTAATAAAGCTAGTATCTTGGTCACTCAACTTCCGAGATATTTATTGATAAATTTTGATTGCAAAAAAAATAAAGGAGACCCATTATCCAAAATGTTAGGTTCTTCTTCAATATCTATCTATTAGCTTTGAATCATTCTCTAAAGCTACCCCTTGATTCAAAGTCACATACATCAAGTAAATCTCTAAAACAAGAGAACTTATCTTTGGATAAAGTCTTCGTTAGCACCTCAGATAACTGCTCTTGAGTGTTTCAATATCTCCTCTGTTACCAAATGATAACAAATATCTATAAGCTTTGTTCTGGTATGATATGTTGGGTTCTTTGTCATGGAGATGGTTACCTTGTTACACCCTTTTATTCTTATTGAAGATCTGTTAATATTCTCCTTAGGCAAATGGCTTAATAAGATGTTGAAGTTATTGCAACATACTCAGCCTCTGAGGTTGAAAACGCATTTGTATCTTGCTTCTTTGAACTCCAAGTGATCGCTCATGAACCTACAATGAAAATATTATCATCTACCCACACAATCTAAAATTGAAAACTTCAACATATCATATGCCATATTCCAAAGTTCGAACAATGTAACAGAAGATCCTCATTGTTGCTCTCTAATGAACCTTTGAAGGTTGTTGCATAAAATAACACTAACAAGAAATACAATTATCTTTGAAGACAACACCATATTGCTGCGCATAACCTTTTACCACAAGATTAGATTTGCATTTCTATAAGTTTCCAGCTATAACAAATTTTATCTTAAACACTCACTTTAATTACATTTTTTTTCCTTTTGGTAAATCCGCCATTTCCTATATTCCATTCTTTTTTTATGTATTTCACCCTTCCCTCATTGCTTTTTGTCATTCTTTTTTTTTTATTTTTTTATACAGTTGCTTATTCATAAGAAAGAGAATTGGAAACAACAAGTTTAAATTGACAAGTAAAAAAAAATCATCAACATATAGGATTTGGCTTTCTAACTCTTGTTAATCTTCTTAATGGGTTTGCCGTCGCGAAAGATTCTTCAAGAGTTGCTATGGAAGATTCTTCAATAGTTTTTGATGTTATTAATGAGCTAGCTTGTGAACTTATAGGAGTTGCTCTTGTCTTTCATTTGAAGAGACTTTAATAGCATAGGAATCTCTTGTTGTACATGCTCTTCACCCTAATCCCCATTCACATTTTTCATCAAATGTTAGATCTATTCTAGTTGAAATCTTTCCATTTAAGGGGATTATACATTCAATATACTTTGGATTAAGTACAATAACCAATAAAAATACATTTTTGGATTTTTCATTAAGCTTTGAATGAGATTGAGAATTTAACAAAGCTTGCAACGTACTTCTTGTCATCTCCAAAATGGTTTGATTCTTCTGCTCAATGACATAGTTTTGCTTTGTACTATAAGGGGTTATCAACTCCATATGCTATTTTCTTTGCAAAACAGATCAAATTCTTTAGACATAAATTCTCCTACCAGTAAATAGAAAGAAGTAATGACTCCTACTAAAGGACATAATTTGCATTGACCTACATGAATCATGTTATAGGGTAAGCGGATCCAGAAACTCTTACAACCGTGCGGTTTTAGTCCTTTTTCTGCAAAACTAAATCAATTTCTATCAGAATGTTGCGGCAAAACCAACCGACCAACCAAGGTGATGTCTATGTGTGTTTGGGTAGATGAATATGCTAGTGAAAATCAAAAGGGAGAAGAGAACAGTTTGAGCAATATTTTTGGTATTCTTTACTCTAGTATGAGTCGCAGAGTTTCCTTCTCTTGAAAGCTTTGTTGCATAAAAAAATATGAACCCTTCTTAAGCAGGTTTGAAGTTGATTGGGAGCTTACTTGGCAGCTGAACTATGACAAAATATTTGTATCTTTACCCTCTATGTCTCATCAAGCTCATGTAATAAGGATTTATTACATTGCTCATTAGACTACAATTATCCTTCATTCCTTCCTCTACCTCTAATGTTACTACCAATGATAATTTGATCATCGCGAGATCCTCCTCTTCCTCGACTTCTCTTTGTTGAACGGTTACTTCTTCCTTGTTTGGTGGCTGTCTCTTTCACTTGGAATGCCTTCTCCTTACTCCTTTTCATTGATCTATTAATTCTTACTTCATCATGAGCTTGAAGAGATCCCATCAGTTTCATCAACAAAAAAACTGATAAATCCTTAGCTTCTTTTATAACAACTACCACATGGTCAACTTTTAGCATCAACCTTCTCAAAACTTTGGCAATGATCATCTCGTCTGAAATCCACTCACTGTAAGAGTGCATTTGACCTGACTGACGATTGCCATTGCTTTTGACAAAGGAATAGCAACCGGCTCCCCATTTCTTCTTCTTCTTCTTCTTTCCCCTCTTCGAAACTAATGATCAGTTCTGTCTATAAAGATTTTGGATTTGCCCATAACGATCAAATTATATCTGGCATTGTTTCTAATTTTTCTGTCATTCTCAATACTACTTTCAAATATTTGATTTTCCGTTATTTAAATCGTGTATCTCCATTACTTGTAGTGATTTATCATTCAATGAATGATTGAAAAATAATCAATGAATTTAATTAGAATCTTTGTTATTTTGTACATAAGTAAAACATGTAAAGGATTCAGCCCGCCGTCCAGTGGGAATTGTACTTCAAGGCAGCCTGCACAGTTCATTCGCTGCAAGAGCTTAGCCAACAGCACATGCCTTTGGGGGCCGGATGGCCCCTACTGCGGGTCGACAAATGGGCAGCAGACACCAGCGTCGTTTCTAGCCCGGATTCTGACTTAGAAGCGTTCAGTCATAATCCAACACACCTTCTTCTTCTTCTAAATTGATTTTTGAATTCGGCTTTATTTTTAATAAAAATTTGAAATAATCAAATCAATTAATTTATTAAATAAAATTTTTAATTTTATTTAGGTTTGATTTGTCAAATCTTTATTTTTTTTTGACAAAATTCAATCTTCTTCTGCACTCTCCATTTTGTTATTATTATTTTTATTTTAAGTTCCATTAATTTTAAATTATTAAACAATTACTAATTTGTATCATTTTCACTTTTTCTTGTTTTTTTTATTATTATTAGAAATAAATAATTTGTTTTTAATTTAAATGATATATCTTTAGATCTTTGATGTGTTGTCCCATTAATTTTTTTAATTAGTCCCCTTTAAATTTTTATTTATATGTTCTATTTATTAATATAAATTTCAAATTTCTATTAATTTATTTTAATATTAAATTATTAAGTGTTTATATATAAATTCAAATTATTTTAATTTTCTGTTATTTGTCATCTAATTTTTTTAATTATTATTATCTTTATTAAATAAATTTTCTGATGACTTTATTTTATTATAAAATAATTTTTTTATATGAAATTATAATAATAAGCAATAAATTATTTTAAGTAATTTATTTTTTTAACAAAAATCTATAATAATATTTTTTAGTAATTAAATAATTATTATTTTAAAATAATAGAATTAAAATAATTATAATTTTTAATTATAAGATTGAATAATGTAATAAATTTTAATTTAAAATAAAAACATTAAATAATTAATTTTAAAAAGTAAATATTTTTCACTTAAAAATACTTTTTTAAGTTAAAAGTTGATATATAGGGCTGATAATTCGTGTTGATAAATCATAAACATGTCGTGTCAGTATATATTTATATTATTAAAATAATTAATTCAAAAACGATCCGTTTAATTAATCGTGTCAAGATATTAAATCTTAATCCGAACATATTTATTAAACATATTATATTAGTTAATCAGTATAATCCGTTTAAATAATTAAATTATTATTATATTATATAACACGACACTTACTTTATTTAAATAAATAATTATTTTAATTTTATAATATAATTTATTTCATATGTTAAAATAAATTAAAATTAAATAATATTATTTAAATATATTATTAATATCTATATATTATTATTTAAATTTAAATAATTATAAATAAATTAAATTTAAATAAAATTAAATTGATAAAAATTTTACACATTATAAATAAATATTTAATATTAAACTATTATTATTTTAAATAAAATTTAATTATTTAATAAATTTAATTTAAATAAATATGTCATAATATTTTTAATATAATTAAATAAATTAATATAAAATATATTAATTATTAATTTATTTAAATAAATGGTATTATGAATCTAATTAAATTAAAAAAATTTATTAAAATTATATTTTTACTTTGTCATAATCAATTGATTATGATATAAATTTATTTAATATAAATTTATATTTATTTAACTAAGTACAATGTACTATAAAAAAATTACTAGTTATACTGAAATATATATATATATAATTACCCTCCCACGACAAGCGGAGGAAACGTGTGGGGTCCAAAGCTTGTCCTGAAGCTGACGAGTTTTCTGTGTACTCAATCGGTGAACTGGATTGGAATTTGAGGTTCTGGACCGCCCCTTCTGATTTTTAATAATAATAACGAACACACATGTTGCTTCATTAATAGCATACGTATCGGTTGTTGGGAGCTCAGACTCTTTCTTTTCATTTTTTTAATGTTCTCTCTTTTCTGGTGTTTGATGTGTTCCTGAACAACCCAAGTGCTGCTTCATTACCTCTGCTACTGTGAGTAACCTTTTCCCATATATTCCTCTTCTTGGGTTTTTCTTTTTCTTTTTTCTTTTTTTTTTTCGATTTTGTTTGTTGATTCTTCTTGATTTGTTCTTCCAATTTTCTTAGTATTAGCCATAATGGAGTTCTTCTTTTTGACTCTGCCATCTACCCTCTCTTGGGCTTCCTGTTGTTTTAGAATTGACTCTGCTTATTTTTATTCTGAAATA
>CAOGCB012013734.1:0-13290 GCA_948266635.1 Cnidoscolus chayamansa | reverse complement strand
CTTTCATTTCACTCTCAAGAGTGGGCCAGGAGTAGCTTTCGGGAGATGACATCACTTGGTGATATTGAATCTAAACCGTTGAGGTGCATAAGGTAGCCAATCGAGGGCTCCAATGTGTCCCATCTCACGTGACCATGCTTGTATAGGGTCTACTCTCGTCAAATGTCAACTGTGTACTGCCTCAGTCAAGCGTATGCATCTTTTTTCTTTGAAGTGGAGAAGCCAAAACAAAGTTTTGTTGATTGTTATACCGCGTTTGGCTTTTTTAAAAACTCTCTTTTGAGTTATATAAAAATTAATATATATAATAATTTAGTTATTATATTTTTTATTTTTATTCAATTAAAAGTTTAAAATATTTTAATTTATTATATAAAAAATTATTAAGTTATATTTAAAGTTCTGTTGCTTGTCCACTTTTAAATAATATCTAAATTAATATATTTATTTTTTTTAATTTTTAAATATAAAATATATTAATGTTTTAATATGATTGAAGGGACTTTCAGTTTGATAAAGTTAAGATATCAAAAATTAAATTATTGATTTTTAAGAAAAAAAGAAATTTCATTTATAACGAAAAATAATATTTTGTTAAAATTTTTTTTCAAAATTTCTTTTAATATTTTAAAAAATCAGTCTCAATTTAAATAAATTGATAAAAAACACAGTTGTCATAAATAGTAAATTTTATTTTATTTTTTAAATAAATAATATTAATAAAATTATACATATAAATTTTGAGTTAATATTAGTAAATGGAATAGCAAATATAAAATGGATTGATTAGTAAAGAAATCAGGAAATACTGACTGAGTGAAGTAAGAATAGTTTTATTATAGTAATATATGACATTTATATTATTAAAATATAATGTATTTATTAATTTCTCATTTCATTTTCACTCTTTTTAATTATTTGTAAAAATTATCTACCAAAAGGGACAAAAAAAAAATTATTTTCTTTGATATGTCAAATTCTATTTATAATCAAATGATTCAATTTCGTGCACAGTTGGAATATGTATAAAATCATTCAACTTTCTAAATATACATGAAATTTAATATATTATTTCATTCCTACCTTTTATTTAATAAAATTATTATTCTAGGCCTCATTGTATATTATCTAAACTCATCTTTTTAACAAAATTGAATATTAAAAAATATTATGTATTTATATTTTTAACTATAGATCATATTTTAATATTTAATTATTACTTTTAGCCTGTAATAATTATTATTTATAAAATTTAAGAATTAAATAATTATTTTTTTTTATAAAACTTATTTATTTTGTTAAATGTTAATAAAAATAGTCAAAAGTAGTAACTGATTTTTTGTATTTAGGCTTATAATTGAAACGAAACGAAAAGGGGAACTGGGAAAGCCGTTTTAAGTTTAAACCATAAGAAACGCGCTTTTGGGCGTTTCAGTTGCGTTGTGCCAATTGCCAAACAAGTCGTTAGACTAGACAGCTAATAACAAATTAAAATAACCACGTGCGCCGTATCGACGGCTACGATTAAATCCGTACTTCCAATCTGTGACGCTATAAAGTCATTCGCCTCAATTCCTAGTAACATTGCAGAGTCAGAGGAAGAAGAAAAGCAGGAGAGGAAGAAGAAGAAGAAGATAAAATCTCTCTCATTGTGATCATACGTACCCATTGATGATGATTATGCGAAGCGCATCTACGCCAATTCTCAACTCACGGATCCACCTTTCCAAAGAATCCTCACTAGAGCCCGAAATATTTCACCAATTCCCCAAAACCCGATCGCTTGCTTTAACAGCTTCTTGTTGTAGTTCATTCTCTTCGTCTCCCATTTCCTCTCATGACGGTTCCATCAAGAAAATGACCAAAGCTCTCTCTGAGACCGATCTCAGACATCTTTCGGTGCTGAAGAAGAAACCTATCAACAAAATCTTGGATGAGACTACCCTTGAGGAGGAGGAAGACGAGAAAACGGCGTTGTTGGGTCCCTGTTTGTCTTTGGGGTCTAGTCTGTTAAATGAGGAATCCGATGTTAGGACGAAAGATGATGGATTGATGGAACTTTTGGGGGCTGGTGGAATTGGTAGTGGCGGTGGATCGGACAGCGGAGATGGTGGCAACGCTGGGTTTTGTGATTCAAATAGCGGGAATGATAGTACAGACGTTTATTATCGGAAAATGATCGAAGCAAATCCTGGGAATTCGCTGCTGCTCGGCAACTATGCGAAATTCTTGAAAGAGGTATATATGCATACGCGTTCTCTTTCTCATTCAGCTTTTTGTTTTGGTTTTCGCTGTTTTGGAATGCACTTATGCACTGTCTGAATCCTGCGGCTAATTTCATGTTGATCTTTTTATCCCATTTTTCTTGTAATTGTTAACCAATCAACTAATAGAAATGTTAGTAATTATGAAATAATAATTGCTTCTAATGTTCTTGAACCTTCCTTTTGTATCCTTTCTCTTCTTCCTTTATGTTTTCTTTGGAACCTTCTTATTGCGATGCATAAAAAAAAGTTACCTGTTAAGACATCAGAGATATCCTCTAGCTTGTGTTAAGTTCTGTTATAGCTTTGTGTTTGAGAATGGGCAACTTATTATTCATATATTCACTCTTACAGTGTTTTTTTTTAACCAATGAATTGTTCCTGTATATGGAAATAGGTTCGTGCAGATTTTGTAAAGGCTGAAGAGTACTGTGGGAGAGCAATCTTAGTAAACCCCAATGATGGAAATATTTTATCTATGTATGCTGATTTAATATGGGAGAGGCATAAGGATTCTTCTCGTGCTGAGGCATATTTCAATCAAGCTGTTAAAGCGACCCCTGATGATTGGTGAGAACCGTTTTTGTTTGTGATGGTTTTGATAAATTACAGCCAGTTTTACGTCTATTTATTGGTTATGGATGTCTAAACATTTCATAGGCAACTTAGTAGTAATTTCCATAGTGGACTTATTCCAATTGTTGTAGTGAATAGCATTTGTGAAATCTGTTGTCATAATCTCAGTATTGAATATACTCTGTTTATGGTGCAGTTTTGTGCTAGCATCATATGCTCGGTTTCTGTGGGATGCTGAAGAAGATGAGGAGGGGCAAGAAGCAGAAGAGATGAACGAATCATCACCACCAACGCTGTTTCATGGAAAGCCATCTACTTTAGCTGCTGCTTCATAAATTAAATCTCTTACTTTTGTTTCATGGCTTGGTTATAACTTTCAATCATTGTTCATATATCCTTCTTTGAGGCCATTTTCCACTTTCTTAAATCAGTTACTTTAACCGTTCGTTATTTTGCCCCTCTGATTGTTGATCCATATCATGTACAAAGGAAAGTAAGAAATGAAATGAGTCTTTATTGGAAAATATCTCTCTCGAGACTCTGTTTATGTGTGTCTGCGTACGAGCATGTTATCTTTATTCAAAATTTTCTTGTCTCATGAAAAGCTTAAGTGCTTAACAGCAACCTTTAATCTTGTCTCATGAAAAGCTTAAGTGCTTAACAGCAACCTTTAATGATGGTATTGGTAAATTTATCACCAGGATTCTCACGTGACCGAGAAGCATGTAAATGGGTTTGCTTGGCCTTGGCATAAACCTTCTTTTCTTCCCTTGTCCTTTGGTTTCGTTTGTACAGAGACATAATTCTGTGCATAATCTACGGTATTGAACTTCGATAATCAATATACATAATTTTTCCGGGTTGGCTCTTTTATTCATTTTGTTGGTCATTCTCAGTAATTGTTGATCTTATTTTGGTTAATGAACTTTACTTTTCTGTGCTACTATAAAAATCTCTTGCCTGCACTCCAAGTACATTGCAGAGACAGAGAAAGGAGAAAAAACAGGAAAAAGAGGAGGAAGAAGAAGAGAACCTCTTACTGCTTGTGATCTTGCATACACATTAATGGTGCTTCTAACAAGTGCATCTATGCCAATTCTCAGCTCATGGATCCCTCACTCCAATGAACCCTCATTAGAGCCCTAATCTTTCATTAAATCCCCAAAACCGAGCTCCTGCTTTAAGAGCATCTTGTTATAGTTCATTCTCTTCATGTCCAATTTCCTCTCATGACAATTTGATCAAGAAGATGACTAAAGCCTCTCTGAGACTGATCTCAGACACCTTTCGGTGCTGAAGAAGAAACCCGTCAACAAAATCATGAATGGGATTAAGCTTGGGTCACGTTTTATCTTTGGGTCCAGTGTGTTAAATGAGAGCCCTTTGTTGGGATGAAGGATAATGGACTGCTGGGACTTTTGTGGGTAATGGAATTAGTAGTGGCGGCAGGAAAATCTGTGGTGCTGGTGGACGTGGATCAGAATGTGGAGGTGGAATTATAGCGTGGACATTTATCATAAAAAATGATTGAAGTAAATCCTGAGAATTTGATGCTTCTTAGCAATTATGCAAAATTTTTGAAAGAGGTATACATGCAAAGGCCTTTCTCTTTCTCATTCAGCTTTTTGTTTTGCTCATTTTCTTTCTCTCTTTTATGCTTTCATTTGTGCTTTCATTTGAAACTTTGAATTGTGTAACTAATTTGATTTTGACTTTTTATCCTACTTTTCTTGTAATTCTGAACCAATTAACTAATGAAGATATTAGTAATTATGAAATGTAATTACTTCCAATGTTTTTCTTTCTTTCTTTTCTTTTTCCTTTTTGACACTTTCTTATGGCATATTGGGTTAGTGTTTATGAAAGGAATTACTTGTTGAGACTTTACCTTCTAGCTTTTTCAATATTCTTTAAGATCTGTTGTAGCTTTGTACTAGAGAATCTACAACTTATAATTCATACATATGATTCTGATTCACTCTTGCAGGATATTTTTGTTACTGATAAATTGTCACTATATTTGGAAACATGTTGCAGATTTTGTAAGAGGGGAGGCATATTGTGGCAGAGCAAATGTTTTATTTATGTATGCTGATTTGATCCGGCAGAGGCATAAGGATGATTCTTTGCTGAGGCATATTTTGATCAAGCTGTTCAAGCAGCCCCTGATGATTGGTGAGAATCGTTTTTGTTTGTGATGGTTTAGAAAATTTACAGCTACTATTGTATTGATATAAATGCTAACATAATTTTCTGTTGATGTGTAAACATTTGCATAGCAACTTATTAGTAATTTGCGTGGTGGATTTGTAGCTATTGTGTGGCGGATAGCATTTGTGGTATCTGCTGTGATAATCTCAGTATTTAATATACTTAGTTTTATGGTGCAGTTTTGTGCTAGTATCACATGCTCGGGGACTCTGGGGTGCTGAAGAAGATGAGGCACAAAGAGAAGATATGAGTGAATCATCACCACCAACTCTGTTTCATGGAAAGCCATCTCCTTTTGGTGCTTCATAATTACTTTCTTAATTTTTATTTCATGGTTGGTTATAACTTTTCATGTTTGTTCATATGTCCTACTTTAGTCTTTTTTCCCTTTCTAATATGAGTTACATTGACCAATCCTACTCTTTTTCCCTTTTTTCCCTTTCTCACCTTTACTCAATTTAGACTTACTTCTATGTTGTTTTTATTTTTGCTTAACAAAAGAAACTCTTAATGAATTTGTTTCTGCATGTTTGAATTATCACCAACTTTTACTGCTTTTGCATTTAATGGAGTTCAATATTTATGTGGTTTCTGGAAACTACTTTTTGGCTGCAGGTATGATAACTTTATCCTGTCAGTTGGATTCAGTTGCAGTTTCTTTTTCCTCTTCTAATTTTCTTTCTACATTTTTACTGTTTCCTTCAAAGTTGATAGATATTGTCTAGGCTGCTTTATTTCCAGTATATGAGGCTTGTTCAAATGCAAAATCCAACCTTATTTGCCCCAGTGGTTATTGACCGAATCGTGTAAAAAGGAAAATTAGAAATGGAATGAATCTTTCTTGGGAAATCTCTCTCTGGAGACTCTGTACTCTGTCTATGTAGGCGCGTGTGTGGGAGCATGTTATCTTTATTCAAAATCTTCTTCTCTCATGAAAAGCTTACCAGCAACCTGCAACGATGATCTTGGTAAATTTTTCATCAGGATTCTCACGCAACCAAAAAGCATTTACTGTTGATAGGCTTGCTTGGCCTTGGCAGCATATGATCATAAACCTACTTTTTTCCCCTTGTCCTTTGGTTTGCTCGTGCACAGTAATAATTCTGTACCTCTATCTTTGATATTGAACTTCGATAATCAATATACATATATTTTCTGGTTGACTACTGCAAATTAGCATATTCCTGTAACTTTTTTTATTCTTTTTTTTGTGGGTCAACTCAGTTAATTGTCGATCTTCTTATTTTGGTTCAATCACCCTTTGTTTTTTTTTTTTTTCTATATTTATTTATTTATTTATTTATTTTATCCCATACAGTTCTTAAAACAGAATAAATATCAGGTGCGGGTGATGAGCAGAGTTTTATGACAGTGCCGGTTTGTGGTGTTGGTCCCAGCTGTGCTCAAAAGCCGAGATAGCAAAATGACAGCTTTATATTGAGGACCAGAGAAAAAAACAAGGCTTCGTTGGAAAGCTCTGTTTTCAGCTCTCAGCTTTTGAGCATGGAGGTCCCACCTCAAGGCCAAATGACCTCTTAGTGGATTTGAGTATAGATTAGCCTGATGCTTGTTTTGGGAAATGAATCCTGGTTCTCGCCAATGATATTCTTTCTAATGGTGAAAAACCTTGTTTATGGATAATTTCAGTTTGCCGTCTAAAATGACAGTGAAAATTTTCAGGATACTATGGATTTCTGCTGGAAAGTGAATGTAGTCTAGAACTGCAGATTTTCTTAAAAGGTTGTTAGTAAGTCCTTGCACCCTCCCAAGTTCAAAGCATGGAAGTATTAACTGATTTCCTCTCTGAGATTAAGAATGCTTAATGTTGGTTGCTCTTCTAACTCAAGGCTAAGCCTGTCAAATTTTATTACAGGTTGCTAATCCTGAATATGAAAAAGGGCATTATTGAGTATTGACAGTTTCATTTGCCCTGCTATAAACACATTCTTGATTCTGGAGTTCTCTTTTATGTCCTTTGCTTTTTGGCTTTCAGGTGAGGAATCGAATGCTGGATTTAGTACAGCTATTTTGTTGTGGTGGGAATGGCTAGTATGCAATTCCCAATATCTCTTTCTGTTCCATCAGGCTTTCCCAAGTACGAATAAGAATATTGGGTGATTAGGCCTGCTCAAATATTATTATACAGTAATATTATCACTATCTTTATTAGTGCAGAAAGGGTGATTCCGCAAAGGACCATGAAATTTCAGGAATTCAGGTTGGTGGCTGTCAATTTTCGTGTATTGCAAATTTCAATTAACTTATCCCTTCTACGTCATCTAGGAATAGGTTCCAGTTAACACAGTTATTGAATTTCTAAGGGTTTCTAGCAGTTTCAGGATCAACCAGATGTGTGACCTGAGAACTCAAAATGGATCACACAATCCAAAACCAACCGAGGACTGAACCGCCAACTAAACCAAGTCCTAAGAACACAACCAACACAATTGCAGATAATTCAGCTTCTAAAACTGGAACAGACTTAGGAGCAAGGATCATGATCACACTTGTCAGATAGCCGTTACTTGCACCAAGCAAAAAGGTCAGCAACATCACCGGTATTTCAGTCCTCAGCCATTTGGGTCCATCCAGGCATGCTGCAAAGAGTGGATAGAACAAAAGCCTGAGAATGCAAGCCCATGTTGCCTTCTTGATGCTCTTTAGAGCATATATTGCAGTTAAAGATTTCCCTACAAAATCTGAAACATTGTACACCGTTATCAGGAGAATTGGATACCAATCCTGTAGCAACTTGGATGCAAGACTTTCAGCTACGAATCCAGGGAAAATCGAAAGAGTAACAACATAAATGATGAGAATCCCAAAAGCTGGCCACCGGATTTTTCTGGCAACAGCCCAAAATGTAGGCCTTGAAGTCAGTGAATCATCATTTCGAAGAAGCGAGAGCTGCTGTTCCATAACTGGTAATTTGTACAAGAAATTGCAGCAGAGTGTGCAGCATATCAGAATAACTGTGCTAACTATAAAATAGAAGTGGGCACTTGTTCGAAGACCTTGGGGAGTCTGCGGTAGTGATGCCTTTGTTATAATCCTCAAGATGGAGACAAGAACCCCTGTGGCAAGGAAATGGATTTAGCCGGGGGAACGAAGGATTTGAGACTTGCATGAGTAAGCAAAAGCTGCTTATAATGGTTTCATTTCAAAACAATTTCTTGGATGAATGACTTATGATGGCTGTTAGTTTCAGTTCTATTGGATTCATTGACAACTATTCTTTTATGGAAGAGTAAAGATGCCTCGCTGAGGAAAACTATTACAGAGATGACTATGAAGATGAAAAATTGCAACTGCAGGAAATGAATGCCTTATTCTGATGCATATGAATAACAGTGAAGGTTTATCACCTTTATAACTTCTAGCAGTACATGTATAACCTCTAGACTTAAAAGGCAAAACAGTCCCTTCAAGATGCCATTCTTCCTGAAATTCTTTCTAACAGTAGAATTTTATTATTATTATTATTTTAAAAAAACCAAAACTAAATCAATGGTACCTTTATTTGCACTTAGAAGATCAAGAAAAGAAGAAATCATTCCTCGTTATTTTTTCAACTTTAAATGTCCTATTTCTCTGCTACAATATTCTTATGCTTCCTCGTTTGTTGAATTATAGGAGAAATAAAGAAAAGTTGGAAAGTGTAGTGTGTTATATAGGACCTGAAGAGGCTGTTCCAGCAAAAACAGCTTGCATGTACTCTTTGGGAAGTTTTCCTGCTGATCCTATCAGACTTCCTCCGATCAAACCATCAGCTAAACCACAAAGCACCACCGATGCGATTGTCACACCGTAGGCTCCCTTAGGTCTCCCAATCCAATCTATCGCTGGAGGCACTATTGAAGAGAGGACGAACATGGTAAAACCCAAGTTCATTCTCAACCTGTAAGTGAGCTTCTTGCTCCAACCACCCCTACTCACGACTAAAATAAGAACTACAACCGAAGAACTCATGTAAGCTACAGAAAAGACCTTCTCAACATGTTTGGTTGGATAAAGATTGCCAAAGTAATCGACAGCTGTGATAAAAGCATTCCAGGGAAGCAAATTACCAGCACCAAGCAAAAAATGGATTATATAAGCAATCTTGTAGGAGTCTCTTGGCTCAGGTTGATCTCCAAGTCCTTTCTCACCTTCTATTTTTTCCATTGTTGCAGGTGAAGGCATCTAATTTTTCCAACAGTCAGGTTTGGAATTCAAGCTTATTAATATATGAAGCAATCGAACATTATGATGTGTCCTGTTGATTAGAAAAGGCATAAATAAAGAAGCTAAGTTTATAGAGCAAATTCTGCCTAGCAGCTCAGTCGAGTATTTGAAATATATGCTTAGTTACCAACAAGCATTAGTTCAATTTGACTGGCTAAACTGAGGTAGTAGGGGTAGTTTACAGTACTGGTTGGCATTCATGGATTTGATTGATGGGTTGATTATGGAATCAATGAAGCTAATGCATGTAGAAATTTCGTGCCGTGTGGGGACAACAACGGGTGGGCTGTGTTAGAAGTGCCTTTTTGTGTACTAAAACACATGGGCAAGCTTGCCTGGCACTGTCAAGTTTAATCTCAGGATCTGATTTAGAACTATTACCAGCTACTACCAAATCATGACCATGAGTACTAACAATTATTTTGGGTCCTTTTTTAGTCAGGTCACAGGTCTTTTCTTGAATTTCAGGATCTTTTTTCACAAGTTATAATATTCATGTACATATATCAGTAACTCATGGAAGAGGAAGGAATCCAACATGAACAAAGCAATATTACTGATGGCAACATCAGTATTATGACACGCAACCTGATGCCTCACAAGGTGAAAGTTGAAAAGAGAGAAGAAGAAGAAGAAGAAGAAGAAGAAGAAGAAGAAGAAGAAGAAGAAAAGGATACAAAAACACTCACAGCTGAGTCTTTATAATGCGAGATTTGATAGTTCTCAGAAGTATCTCCAAAAGGGGACCTTCACTGGAGCCAAACCAGTCCCGTCAAGAATGGTGCTGCAGCCAAAGTGAAAGAAGCCGAAGTCCTTTTGACTGTGACCAAGAGGTTCTTCACTCTGTAGATTGGCATGCGGAAAACTATTCCATTTTCTCTAATAACACCAAGAAAATGGTCAGTGTGAAGAGAGAGCTTAATAGTTAATATCAATTATCTACCCCTTTGAGACATGTGTCCTTTCTGCTACTGTATTATCAGTTGCCATTATTATTCGTTTGCTCCTCTTTTTTCCTTTCTTTCATTCTCAACTGTTGCTGCTTTATAGTAAGTTGACAATTGAACTATCACCCACCCTTCAATGTGCCCTCTGGTAAATAAAATTCCAATGCAAAAGGCTTTATCTTTTTATAAAAGAAAGAAAGAAAGAAAGAAAGAAAGAAAATGGAGCAAGTTATCGGGTGTTCAAGGATATGATTGTTTTGTCCATTTTGAAGTTCCAAGTCAATGATGGAGGATGGCTATAACAATTAATATAATGAGGTGTAAGTTAGTGTTGTTGGCCATCCACTTCAATTTTCTATGGAAATTCAAACTTGTTTGTGGGTTAAATATATGGACTCCAGTATCCAAATCCCCATCCCCATCCATTGATTTTTGAATCAGAATACAATAACATAGAAAATTTAATCTTAATGTATAGTGATATTAAAAAAAGGTTACTTTGGGAATTTTATATAATTGAAAAAAAGAATAAAAGCTACTTAGGAGCATTCTTACCTAACTAACATGATTATGTTAAGAATTTATATTGGTATCTTTGACTAAAAAGAAAAGGAAAACTACTCAAGAGCTTAGCACTCTTAATTAACTATTTATAAATTAGGTTTGAGAGAGAGAAATTAAACCTTCAAGAGATAAGACTCGCATCATAACACTACCTACATTTAGCACAATGTCATTTCATCAAATCAAGTCTTATGGAAAATTAAATAATAAAATTTCGATACTAAACAATAAATATTTCTAAAAATTATAATAAAATTTCTGATGAATATAATTATATATGACTATTTGCTATTATACAAACTCTTCTTTTTCAAAGAAGAGAATTCATAAAATACTAATACGTTTTGGTAATAAGAGAATCACATTTCTCAAAATCAACCCAAATGTATTAATCTTTGAGAGGGTTCGGGAGTAATGTGATTTCATCTGTGAAATTCTGTGATTTTGGGTATTCGATCTGTACAGGTATTTGCTTTCCTGAATCTGCAACTTTTCGTAAGACTGGAGAAGAAGCTGTACTGACTCTTTTTAGAGTTTGTTTCTTTCTATTTAACACAGGGGCGCAGAGTGGGGTATGCCTCGGCACATGCTCCACTAGTGACCGGAAAAGACTTGAAGTATTACTGGCGGTACCTTATGGAAGAGACGAAAATTTGAAAGTTTTTACAAAAAGGGAAGGTGTGCCTGGTTTGGTATCTAAGGTTGAAAACAACTGTGAGTTTTTTTTTTTTTAATTCAAGGCCAAAACGACGTCGTTTTGGTCTTTTTAAAAAAATACCAAATATGCATCGTTTTAGTTCATTACACATAAAAAAAATAAAAACAGAATAAAAATTTATAAAGTCACGACAAAACACAGCAAACAAAACTCAATTAAACAATTATCGCACAAAATAGCTACTCCCAGCCGGTAAGTCTCTCTCCCTTCTTTAGATATTAAATTAATATTATTAAAATTAAATTAAAATTATAGTTTTATGAATAGATTTTTTGTGTTAAATTAAAATTAAGATTCGATTATAGTTGTTAAATTGCTATGATATTGTTCCTTATAATCGTAGTTTATTGGCTTGGGATCGTTGTTTGTATTATGTATTAAATTTCATAATTTTTAATTTTTTGAATTTTTTATGTGTTAAATTAAAATTAGGGATTAGACTAATTATGAATATTGAGTAATTAAAATAATTGTTTGTATTGTATATTAAATTTCATAAGTTCCAATTTTTTGAATTTTTTATGTGTTAAATTAAAATTAGGGATTAGACTAATTAAAATTAAAATACTATGCTTATATAATTTCATTGTTGTATAGGAAATTAAAATTAGATAATATGGACAAATTACTTTCCTTTAGTATATCGATTTATCGAGTTAGCGTTGATCTTACCAGTTGGAACAGCTAGTGTCGAAAGAAGTTTTTCTGCAATGAATATTATTAAGACTGATCTACGCAATCACTTGAGAGATGACTTACTATCGGATTGTTTGTTGTGTTACTTTGAAAAAGAAGTTTTTAAGACCATTGATGATGAAGTCATTATGCAACGTTTTCAAAACTTAGCATATCGAAAAATTTTTTTGCCACCGATCAGAATTCCTCCTCGTCCTACAGTACAGTAGGTAAATATCATTCGCATAATTTTTGTAGCATATATTTTATTTGACAGGTCTTGTAAGAAATATTATGCCAGATTTTCGATGAAATATAAAGTGATTACAATGCAGTGGTGCCAAATTAAAGTTGCGGTTCTGCGTCCGCCACTGTATACCCGTGTCCCTCTCTCTCTCTCTCTCATGCTTTTCTGTGTTTCCTGAACGTATGACCAACTTTTGGCTCCGTGGAGTGGTGGGTTATGAAAAACTCAAAAGGGTGAAACTTCAAATGCTTGACCTCACAATCAAACGTCTGGAAAAGGCAAAAGAGGCTGACGTTGCCAAATCTAGGACGTTGGATCATATAGTTAGTTTGTGTCAATTTCACTGGCTTTTTTTAACATGATCAATCAATAAGATAGTTTATGTTTAGATTGGCATGTGATTCACACCATAAGCTATTTTCTCAGACCATTCGAATAAGAACGGCTGGGAAAATAATAAGAACTTGAGTATGGATAAGGGATGCTTTTGAATTTCAATTCTTTAAGGCTCTTATTGGTATTTGTAGTGAAAAAAAAAATAGTACATTATAATTACAAATATGATTTTTTATGTTCTAATTTAAGGGCCCTTACTAATAACCTAATTAATGATTTAATCTTCGTGAGACTTCGACTTATGTGTTATTTTGACATGTGCAAAATATACACGAACAATATCTGAAAACACTAACGAATTGTTAACTCAATGGTGCTGAAATCATCTCTAAGACTGTAAATATAAAGTTTGAATCTTAGAGACTAAAGAAACCTCAAATATTATCATGGACTTTAGATGTCCGTCGAAAGATCTTATCAATCCTTAAGGATATACAATTACATCCAACCATAAAAGAACAATCGAAG
>CAOGCB012008465.1:0-23623 GCA_948266635.1 Cnidoscolus chayamansa | reverse complement strand
GTAGCTGCCCCTGATGAGACTCTTCAGTCCAATCCTCTCTTGCAGGACTTTGAATTCCCTCCCTTCGATGTTGTCGAGGCTAAACATGTTCGACCTGGGATTCGTGCTTTGTTAAAGAAGCTTGTATGTTGCTTTGATCTTTTTGGTTACTGGGTTTGTCCTTTTTTGTTCTGGATTTTTTTAAACTCCAGCCTTTTTGAATGATTGTGATGTTTTTCTGTGTTTTTTTATTACTGGATATGCATTTCTTGTTTTTTCAATTCTCGAATTTCGACTATGTGGGCGTGTTTGGATTTTACGACTGGTTCCATTTGTATCTTGGATGTTGAGGATATGTGTATACATGTGATGTTCTATAGGAGAGTGATTTGGAGGAATTGGAGAGAACAGTAGAACCATCATGGCCAAAGTTGGTGGAGCCGTTGGAGAAGATTATAGATAAATTGGCTGTTACTTGGGGGGTGATAAATCATCTTAAGTCTGTTAAGGATACAGCTGAACTCCGTGCTGCGATTGAAGAAGTGCAGGTAAATTTTTATATTTCACTCTATCTCCCTCCCTCCCTCAACCCACCCCCCCCTTCTGCAGACGCTGTTAGCCTGTTATTCACGCAGTGCACCTCATACATAGGTAAATCTTATGTATGTAAGGACAGATTTGGAGACAAGTGTAATAGTTGTAAGCAAAAAGTAACTGTTACCGAAGTTAAATTTATGCCGGTTGGATTTAACTTCAAGGTAGCATCTTGTTTGAATCAGTATTAAGGCTGCATTAGGTACATAAATTTGGGCACCATTCTCGCTGTTGCAACTTGCAAGTGCTTATGGCTTCAGTCTTTCTTTGCAGCCGGAAAAGGTGAAGTTTCAGCTTAGGTTGGGACAAAGTAAACCAATTTACAATGCATTTAAGGCCATCCAAGATTCTCCTCAATGGCAGTCATTAAACAATGCTCAGAAACGTATAGTGGAATGTAAGCAGTGTCCTTTCCTTGTTTTATCTATCGGTGTTTAAGCATTTAAGCTTGCCTTGTTTAGCATGTCTGTGTATTTGTGTTTCGCAGCCCTAATAAAGGAGGCAGTTCTTAATGGTGTTGCTCTTGAAGATGATAAAAGGGAAAAGTTCAACAAAATTCAACAGGTTTGTCCCTGATAAAGGATAGGAATGCTTATGTTCTTACTTGGGTGTTAGGGGTAATTGGTTTGCCACAATTTCATTTTTAAAGCCTTCATTTGTCTCCTCTTCCTCCTCTTCCATCTTTCTTCTGCTAACTTGCTTTCTTGTTTGCATTTTGTCAAATCTTTAGGTATTAAATAATTACTATGTAATATTTGAGTGCATATGTGGTTGCTTTTGTTGTTGTTATTACTATTATCATTTCTGTTTATTGCTCTTGAATAAAGAATTAATTTGCAGGAGCTGGAAAGACTATCTCAAAAGTTCGGGGAGAATGTATTGGATGCCACAAAGAAATTTGAAAAACTCATTACAGACAAAAAAGAAGTTGAAGGGTTGCCTGCTACGGCACTTGCATTGGCTGCCCAGACAGCAATGTCCAAGGTATTAGATGTGAAAATATGTTAAAATTTTTCTCTATTCATTAGTATTTCTTTTTATTCACTAAGTATAGCACCTCTGTATTTTAGTAACTATTTTTTAGTTTTATCATTCAGGGGCACAAAGAAGCAACAGCTGAGAATGGACCATGGATAATGACATTGGATGCACCTTGTGTTTTGTCTGTATTACAACATGCTCGAAACCGTGATTTGCGTGAAGAAGTCTATCGTGCTTATATAACTCGCGCATCAAGCGGTGATCTAGATAATGCACCAATTATGGACCAAATATTAAAACTTAGGCAGGAAAAGGCTAAACTTCTCAATTACAACAACTATGCTGAGGTATGACTTATTATAATGCTCAGAAATACCCTTGATCCCTTGCTGAAGTATATATAACAGGTAAGCATGGCAACAAAAATGGCAACTGTTCAGAAGGCAGAAGAGCTCCTAGAAAAGCTTCGCACAGCTTCCTGGGATGCTGCAGTTCAAGGTAACATATCAGATGTAATTTGTCAACAGGTGGTAGCATATCACTACTGATTTTGACTTTTTGAGCTTAAGGTGAAACCTTTTACTCATGAAGGTTTCATTGCTTTCTGTAGTTTCATTAGCTATTTGCTGTCTGCGTGCAAACCCACACACACACACTCTTTGGTATCCTGAAAAAATTTGCGATCATGTTATATGCGTAATCATGTACTATGCAATATTCTGAAATGGAAGTATTTGGATCAATAAATCTCGTGATTCTCCATTCCTCTTGGCCTGGTATAGAATAAATGTAATTTTTCCAGTTTTACTAAATCATGAGGTTACTGTTGAAAATGGCTTGCTTTCTCTAACATTCAGGGGTTTTCCTTTACTAATGGTCCCTTCTCAGCAATTTGCCTTGAGTTGGAATAAGACATCCCCAACCGTGTCATTATTTTATCTTTGCAGATATGGAGGACCTTAAAATTTTTGCAAAAAATCAAGGTGCAACAGAAGCAAATGATTTAAGTCACTGGGACATTAGCTTTTGGGCTGAGAGGCTTCGTGAATCAAGATATGATATCAATGAGGTTGCTCTTCTCTTTTCTTTCTCTTGTTACAACTGTATCTTTCTGAGGCAAATATATATTTAATCCAATTTAGCAATACTATTGTGAATAGCCACATAGATTTAGATACACACACATACTCAATAACTATGGTACAAAGACAAAGAAAAATAGACACAAAATTTTAACATGGTTCAATTATGAGGTTTGGTTCACGGGCAAGTTAGAGATGAAGTGCCACTATGATATCAAAAAAAGATGCAATCTTTAAAAACTCTCAAACCCTAACCACAGTGTATTTCTCGTAATCTCATTAAAACAAAAAAACCTGCCATGATAGGTAAAAGCACATTATTTATATAGGTCTATATGCCCCTGCACCCCCCCCCCCCCGAGGTAAGTGGTGGGCTTCAGGCTCGGGCTTATTGGCCCATGTCCTCCACTACCATCACAGACCTCATAAAACATTCTTTTGAGTCACAATACAAAACTTTTTTGGCTTGAACCTCAATAGAAGCCTAACAAAATTCAAGCCACATAGATTAACAAATAGAAATCACATAAAATTCCTAAGTAACAAACCTAAAAGAACTCTAAATTTTCCTAAATAATTATATAATTCTAAATAATAGAAATATGAACTTCCTAATTCTATGATGAATATAATTCATAAAATGGGTCTTCTCTGAATCACTATATTTTTTGCCCTTTTGTGGTTCACTATTTATCAGACAGATATCATGGAGTTGATGTTTTATTCTTTTTATGATACATTGTTCCTGTACTGTCCATCAACCTTGGTATACTATGTCTTGTTTTTTGCCAATGTCGGATTTTTTTGACATTTTAAATGGCAAATTGAATATGATTATCACGCACTGATTACAGTTGGAGGAGAGGTTAGAAGGCACTGATTTGGCACTTAAAGGAACTCACCAGAGGGATTTAGAATACAACAGTTTATCTTTCCCAAACTGTTGGAAAAGCCATTTCTATTCCTCATCTACCTATCAGAATTTTCCTTTCTAACTAAGGTTTATTTTGTATGCTCGCTGTTTAAATGAAAAAAATATTTCGGAAATAGTGAATGTAATTGTATCTTTTTGGAACAAATCATTCCGTCTGATAACTTCAACTGAAGAATGGATGATAGCACATATTTTTGCATGTTTTGAACGTACAAGCACTAGCATTCATGTAAGGGCTGTCCATATGCCTATGTTGTGGTCAATATGCTTATGATTATTTCAGTATGGCATCAATTCCTATTTGTGACTGATTCCACTCTCTTGCATTATTTTTTTGCAAAACTTCTACCATCTTTTTAATAGAGAAAAGTTTTTTTTTTGCCCTTTTTTCAATTAACAGGAAGAACTGCGACCGTATTTCTCATTGCCAAAGGTTATGGATGGCCTTTTCAACATTGCAAAGACACTTTTTCAAATTGATATTGAACCAGCTGACGGTTTAGCTCCTGTAATATATTCAATTTGCTCCATTTTTGTTCTGGTTTTTGTCTCAAATGTAGTTTGTCTAAATGCTCTGCTCCCTATTAACATATTCTTCTGATTTTATAGGTCTGGAACAATGATGTTAGATTCTATCGTGTTAAGGATTCCTCTGGTAGTCCAATTGCATACTTCTATTTTGATCCATACTCTCGTCCATCTGAGAAAAGAGGAGGGGCATGGATGGATGAGGTAGTTGGTCGAAGTCGGGTTTTGTCATGCAATGGTACTGATCCAAGGTTGCCTATTGCCCACATGGTGTGCAATCAAACGCCACCCCTTGGAGATAAACCAAGCCTTATGACATTTAGGGAGGTATGAAACATATTTTTGGTCCGAAGGCTTTGATATGTATTCAGCGGCACAAATGATTTGTTAGACACACTTAAGGTTTCACTTCCAACAAACCTTTAAAACATGGTCATAAGAGGACAACCATATACCTTTGAATTAAACATTATGCTTAACCAGTATCAGTTTCTTTTTTTTTTTTAACACAAAATGACTATCAGGAAAATGATTCGAACTTTCATGTCAATCCTCTGCATCTCTAGAATTCTTCTTGTTTATTGGCCAGTTATATATCCTTCTGGAATAGAAAAATTATATTGGGGAATTGTGACTGTCTAAAGTGAGTGTGTTGAATGTTCCTAGTTGTGAGGACTGATTGCATTTCTGCAGGTTGAGACTGTGTTCCATGAATTTGGTCATGCCCTTCAGCATATGCTAACCAAGCAGGATGAGGGTCTTGTTGCTGGAATCCGAGGAATAGAGTGGGATGCTGTTGAATTGCCCTCACAGTTCATGGAAAATTGGTGTTATCGCAGGCAATTTGACCTCTGTTGTTGTAGATCATTAAAAATGCTAATTTATACTATTCCTCATTGAAATTCTTTGTTATAGCTTTTGTTTCTATGTATTTTTATTGCTACTGTGAAGTTGTATAACTTATTATATTGTCATGCTTAGTTAGAAATTATGTTACTTTTTCTAAAGAAAAAAAAGGATAGTACTACTTTAAAATTGATTCCATGTTTATGTTCTTATATTGACATGTATTTGCTGCAGGGAAACCTTGATGGGCATTGCAAAGCACCATGTGACTGGGGAGACTCTCCCAGAAGACATATATTTGAAGCTCCTTGCTGCAAGGACTTTTCGTGCAGGTTTCCTTAGTCTGCGTCAGGTTTGTTGCACATGTTGGTTCTGCTTTTGCTTTCTCTGGTGTCTATTTGGACTGATAGGTCTCAAATCTGTTGAGGCTTCTGCTTTCTTTTGACATGTTGAAGCAGAATTGCTACCCTTACTTGAAAAACACATTTCTTCTGTCATGCATGTCTCTATACATGTGATTGCTAAATTTCCATACCAATTAGTGAAGATGTTATTTTTAAGAGAATATAGCTTCCAAACAAGATCAAGAATTCATGAAAAGTTTTGAAATTGCTTACGTTGTCATTTTGAAATTGCAGATAAGATTTGCAAGTTTAGACTTGGAGTTGCACAGCAATTACATACCTGGTGGGTCAGAGACCATCTTTGATGTTGATCAAAGGGTCTCTAAGAGGACAGAAATGATCCCTCCCCTGCCTGAAGATAGATTCCTTTGCAGTTTTAGCCATATTTTTGCAGGTTTTTTCCTGTGAAATCATATGAATTTCTCAGCATTAAGTTTTAGTCGGTGACTTCCGTTTTGACCTAATTAGTTGAATTCTCTTTGCGACTCTTAGGTGGTTATGCAGCTGGATACTACAGTTATAAGGTAATATATATTCTTCACTTCCAAAATTCCTGTGGTTTACCCATGGTTAATTGATCCAATTTGAGAGTAGTAAAAGTTTATCCTTCTCCTTCACTTGCTTATGATGTCCATCATGCGTAACTCAAACAAGTAGCATTCTATAGCAAACAACCCCAGCTTGAGCCTTCTATCTATTCTTCCTCTTCCATTTCTTTTAAAGAAAAAAAAAAGGAGATTTTTTCTTGTTTTTTTTTTTCCCCCACACTTGTTTTTTTTTATCCTTTATTGCATTTAAAAATAAAATTCTTAATTGCAGTGGGCAGAGGTACTATCTGCAGATGCTTTCTCAGCTTTCGAGGATGCTGGATTGGATGACATCAAGGTGTGCTTGCAGAAAATTCTTTCTAGGACTGACCTTTTAACATTGCTGTTATTGATTGTGATTTTTAAATTTTAATTTCTTCTCATTTCTATATGTGAATTGTCTGGTTGGTTATTGTATTTGCGCCTTCTTATGATGAATTGCATTACCACCTCTTGAAAAGATTTAATAAGTTGGTCGTTGCACTACACTTGAGATGTTAAAATCCGTATTATGATTGATGATAACAATTATTGAGATGTCAAGATTAGTAAATGTAGATGCATGTGGGAATTTAATAACAATGTCCTTGATTCATATTCAGGATTTACTTCTCAATTGGGATTCTCTCACAAATATGTTAATTTTTGCCACTCATTATGTTACTCCAAGTCTTGCTTTATTATTTTTTTTAAGTTAATAAAGGATCTCAAGAGAGATTGCACAGTACAAACACGTGGGGTTAGAAGTCCCACTAGATCATGAAGGATCCACCAGTTAAGATCTCTTGGGGGGTTATTTAAACTATGCATACCTCGCTCAACATTTGCAGCCATTCCTGCAAGCCAATCTGCACACATGTTGGCCTCTGTATATGTGTCACCTCCACTGTCCAACTCTTTTTTATTATACTGTCAATTGCTTCAAAGAGGGGGTGATAAATTTTTCCTCACCATTTTAACTACAATTTCGTTGACACACTCCAACATGACTTTTTTGTGCCCCAGTGACCAAGCTAATTTTAAGCCTTCAAGAACTGCTCTACTTTCAGCATTTATGATTGTTCCTACTCCTAGGTTCATAACTAAACCACTCACCCATCCACCCAAATTGTTCCTGATGATGCCTCCATATGCCTTGTTATTCAACCCATTCACTGCCCCATCCGTGTTTATCTTTAGCCATCCACGGGGAGGAGGCTTCCATCCAATTAATCGAGTTTGGCTTTTCCTGTCGTTTGTGTCTGCCTGTGTGTTGCATCTGACTTCCAAGTTGGTCTTTGGTTGGATATGGTAAGAGATGTAGTGGCATAAACCTTCTGTATCAAAGCCAGTCCTTTGGAATACAAATTTATTCCTTGCACTCCAAATGGGCCAAACTGCGGTGCCAAATATCTTGCTCCACTCTACCCCTTTATACTTATCCCTGCACAGTATGTTAGTTTCAAACCACTCTGTCCAATTTTCAGTGTGCCATTGTGATGTCTTGTTCCCATACCTCTTCTATTTTAACCCACACAGCTTGGATAACAATGCAATCTCTAAATAGGTGAATTCTAGCTTCTTCCTATGTAAGGCACAATGGACAATGAGCATCCCTACTCGTGTGTCATCTAGTTCTTTCAGCGTTCGTTAGTAGCTTACCATGGTACAACAGCCAGAGGAAAGCTCGAATTCTCTGTATTCCTTCCCATTTCCATATTTGTTCCCATAATGCTTGTTGTGTGGAACCTATATCCCTCTAGAGGGTAGCGTAGGCACTTTTAATGGTGAATTGTCCTGAAATTGATTCACTCCAATATAATGTGTCCTCCACTTGCGCTTTGGATTGTGTTAGAATTGCTGCAATAAGTTCTCTGATCTCTGTCGGCAAGAAGTAATCAATAATGGTCCAATTCCAACTTCCATTTGAGTTCACATATTGGCAAACCGTGTGATCCAACCATGCTTGAGGAACTGTTTGGATAACAAAATTTTTTAATACTGTCTCTTTATCCAACCATTTGTCCTACCAAAATTTAATCTTCCGTCCATTTCCCACATTCCATCTTATACAATCTCTTTTCCCCAGTTTCTAGCCATGCCTCTAAAGAAAGGGGTGCATTCCTTAGTTGGTAAGGCATGCATTTCTTCAGTGTTCTCTTCCAGTTTGTATTTTGCCTTCATGATTTTCACCCACAGTAATCTGGAGTTCGTAATAAGACCCCAATAGGCTTTCATGAGATGAGCTTGGTTGAGAGCCTCTATATCTTTGATTCCAAGGCCGCCAGCTTTCATGGGACGTTGGACTTCTTCCCATGCAACTAGCGCTGGTTTCCTTTCATCTTCAACTGAGCCCCATACAATGTCCAATGTTCAATGCAAACTTTTGCTTTATTAATGTTTACAGAATACCTATTACTGCAGAGCTTCTTTAGTTTGCATACCATACGAGTATTTGATAAGCTTTATTATTATTGCTGCAGGCCGTTGAGAAAACTGGACGCAAGTTCCGGGAGACCATTCTTGCCCTTGGAGGTGGTAAATCACCATTAGAGGTCAGAGGATAGACATGTTCAATGCATATCATTTATTATTCTGACCTCGCTTTGCAATGCGAAGCCTGGAAGATCATCCTTTTATGCCTCTGCTTAACTTTCCCTACATGTTTATGCATTTCATTGAATTTCCAGACATCATGGCTTGCCCTTATGCAATTTAGTTTTCTGTTTCTTCAATTTGATCCAGGTTTTTGTGGATTTCCGGGGACGTGAACCTTCACCAGAGGCGCTGCTCCGACATAATGGTTTATTAGCAGCTACAGCGTCAGCATGAATTGTACTGTTTATCTGTATTCTATCAGTGTACAGAGTTTCTAAATGAAATGCAGGCATATTCATTAGGCCTTCACTGATTATGCGTTAAATTCAGACAGAATTGCCTTCAGTCCCCTACTCTAGGGACCTATGCCAATTGTTCAAACCCTTGTTTGGTTCAATTGGCAGATTTTTTATATGTATAAACTATTTGTTTTTCCTTTTGATATATGTTTTTATTATTCAGTCCTTGTGACTTGTTATTTGTTGCATGAAATAATTTTAATGTTCTTGCTGGTGATCTCAAAAGAAAGAAACACCAAAAGGGTTCTTGGTGATCTCAATAGATTATGATATATATATCAAGGGAAGAGAAATTTGTAAACAATTAGGTTAGAGTTAGTGAATTAATTTATACTTTTGTTAATTTGAGTTATTAAATTTAACAAAATATGGTCTTTTACGTGAATAGTAATAATTATTTAAATTTTACAATACATAAATATCTTTTTTTTTAATAAACCAAATTAATTTATATGTATATTTTTTTTATGTACATTAATATTTAATTAATTAGGTAAAAAAATTCATATAATTATTTATAATAATTATTTTAAAATTTAAAATATATGTTTACAAAATACTGTCTTAATTTATCTTATTTTATTATATTTTCTGAATAATTTTAATTTTAATTTTTTAATTTATTTTATAATAATTGATGAGAGCTTCGCTTCAAAGATCAGATTGAAATAAAAGCATTTTAGAGGAGAAAAAGAAGAAAAGATCAATAGATCAATTAGCAGACCCCAACAGATTTACGTCTCAGTAGATCGAAACAGCGGGGAGAATGGCAAGAGCTGGAGGGATTACAAACGCTGTCAATGTAGGGATAGCAGTGCAAGCCGATTGGGAGAATCGCGAATTCATATCTCATATTTCTCTTAACATTCGTCGCCTCTTCGAATTCCTCCTTCAATTTGGTAATTTTTTTTTTTTTTTTCTTTTTTGTCTCTTCAGAGATCTTAGTCATTTGGGATTTTTTATTTGAGAAAGTCTCTGCTAATGTTGATGATGTTTTGTGTGATTCCTTTTTCAGAGGCTACTACTAAGAGTAAATTGGCTTCGCTCAATGAAAAGCTTGATACTCTCGAGCGACGTTTAGAGGTCCTCGAAGTCCAAGTGGGTACTGCAACTGCCAACCCATCTCTTCTTAATACGTGATGTTGATTTGATGTATTGTGTTATTTGTATTAATTCTGCTTCCATGTAATCGTTCCATCTTATCTGTAATTCTGATCGTGAACTAAATATACTTGATCTTGCATTTGTATCCCTTTTGAAAGGTAATATATGCGTCTTCTTTTGTGCATCATTTCCATCCATGTCATATATGTGTAACATTATTTATTTGTTTATTTATTCTCTTAATAGAATGACCTATATTCCTTGAACATTTTGTTTCAGAACTTGTTAGTGTTGATAAAGCTGTTTATACTTCACAGACCACTATTTGAGGTAGCGATTTACTGTAAATAGCGGGAGATGCTGACTAGGGTTCATGTAAAGTAATTGGACGATGAACCATTTAATTGTAGAGTACACAGGAGTTCCAATCTTGTTAATTCTCTGTTGCTGGCAATTTTGCTTGCGGTTGTCATTTCTTGAGGTATTTTTTTCCCAAAATCTGAAATTGGTGTTTGTTTACCAAGAGTATCATTTTTTGGAAAATCATGGACCCAGATATCAATATCATTCCTTTCGGTAGTTGGTTTTTCTACAGTCACTGCACCATTGATCCCTTGCTGATGCTTGATATCATAGGAAGACGTTGGAGGAATACTTGGTGCTGGCAAACAGTAGTTGGATTGTCTAGGAGGAAATGAAATTCTTACACACTCTCATGCTTGCATCAAATAGAGCTGTATGTTTCTATTTGAACTGTGAAATCCCTCAATTGAAGCAAATTTAGCAAACAGATAGTTAATTTAGCATTATTGTCTTGTCAATTTCATTCGAAATCCATGCCTCTGACTCTGATATTTTGGTAAACCGTTCTTTTCTATGTTAACAATGCTTAAAGTAAGGTGGTTATGCTTTAAGCTAGTTCCTGCTGAGCAGTGAAGTAGCATCTCCATAAAATAAATATAGCTAAAGTAAGGATTTTCAAATATCTATGTGGAGCTGAAAAATAAAAAGGAGTTATTACCACATAGCTATATTTCTAGGAATGTGGAGGTGGTGTTCATGGATGATGAGTTGAAGGCAGTTGCCTAGAATTGTTTGGGTCCATGTTTAATGTGGACGTATGGATAAATAACTGAAGAAGAACGAATGGATTCAAAGTAGGAGGAGCCAAAAGATGAGAAGCATACCAAAAAAAAAAGGTGAGCTGAAGGGATAAGGGAATCGTTTGCTTGTCACTGTAGTTCAAAGGGATTTTAGCTTTAAATAAGTGAATTGGAGAAAAAGATCCTTGTATTTGTCACCATCTAGTTTTGATGATATTTTACTCAGTTTATCTGTGCATTGTTTATCCTCTGCCATTATCCTGGTCTATGTCCATGTGAGTTATGCCTCTAATATTTGTTTGAAATCTAATTAACTTTCATATTTGTTTAGTGCCTTTAAATTTATGTACTACTTAGTTTCGTCTCTGTCATACTCAATCCTGTAATTGATAATTATTGCATTATGAGGGTGTGTCTTCCTATCTTCCAAACAACTTCAACGTGTAAAGAATTTTATTTTATTTACCCTTTTTAAATCCAATTTATGACTTTAATTTAGACAAGCATGCATCTGGTGAAGCTAGTTGTTTGATGTTACCTCTTCAATATTAGAATTGTTGAACTTAGGAATGATAGAAAAAATAGGAGAAATTAAGAAGAGAATAATACATGGTTCATCTATCGAAGGCTTACGTCCATAGACACAAAACCTAAAACCTCGAAGAGTTCCATTTTACTGACTTGTGTATAAGCATAATACACAAACACATGAGTCTATATTTATAACGGAAGACACGAGATATATATGGCATCCCATAATCACTCTTTAATGCAAGAGTTAATGGTTTTGCTAATCGATCACATGATTTTCTCATAATCATATCCCTCGAATTAAAGGAAAATCTCGTCAATTTCAATGCTTTCTCTTGACAAGATTTTTGTTGAAGCTATGGATCCATAATTGCGCTTTTTTTTTTTTTTTTTTTTTTTTAAGCTGGATACCATGTAAAAGAAGAGGATTTTGGGAGAAAATAGCTTTGGGACTCAAACTATAAGCTTAAGTGAAGAAGTAGAATATAGTAGCAAAGTTGCTTTGGGAATCGAATCTTAAAGTAAAATAAAAAAGGAGAATATGGATAAACATCGCTTCTGGGACTCGGACATCAGGCTTTGATACATAATGAAATTTAGATGGTATCAGAAGTTGATTTATAAAGGGTTTTTTTTTTTTTTTGAATAAAGTGCATAAAATGATATTTTCTAGTGTATTTTTTTCCCAATGAATTGTTCTTTCACTAAACCAGGGAAAGAATTGCAAAGAACGATGATACTCACCTTTGCCTACATGAACACTCACGATTGTGCAAAGCCAAAAATATTTGACAGGTTGTGCAAGCATGTAAAAGATCAAATAAAAAGGAAAGGAAAAACAAACAAATGAACCCAAGAATTACTTGGTTCACCCTTCCTTACTTGGGGTGTAGAAAGATGATCAACAATACATGGATAATGCATGGAGTATTCCTTTTTGTTTTTTATTTTATTTTTATCTTGGAACATAAAAATCAATTTGCCCATTGGATAAGCTCCACAACTGCAAGTTGCCTCAAAGAAATCCCAAGATTTTGTTTTCTATTAGAACTACCACTTCTGAAATCTTCAAGAACCACTTTTAACCACCAAGATTATGTCATCAATATGCGACTTGTCATCATGCATTTCCCTCTCTCCTGCAAGAGAACACTTAATTTAAGCCAAACCCACTAAGATCTGAACAATGTAGGTTTGAATATTCAGGGAAAATTTGAAATATTATTGCAAAATGAAAATTTTATTGCAAAAAAGTAGTTACTTTAACTTGAATATGCAGGGAAAATTTGAACTATTTGAAGTAAATTGTGTAGATGCATAATCTCTCACAAAAGAGCATTGGGAATCATCTTTAAATTTCCCTCTTTAATTCATCCCGTGATTCCAACTAAACTGACTGTAGTTCTCCAAACCTGCAACTATCTTGGTTCTGGAGGAGCCAATGCTTGTGTGTTAATTGGTGAAGGTTCTGTTGGGGTTGGAGTGGGTGGTGGTATAACATTCTTCTTGTCTGTGACTATTGAGAAGCGACTGGAACCTCCCAAGCTATAACCACCTATGCTGTCTATGGACTTCATATATTCAGATGCATTGTTTTCAATGATCAAAGCATCCTCCAACTCCCTAACAATATCAGCCATGCATGGTCGATAAGCAGAGAAGGGCTCAATGCATGCCAGTGCAGCCTCCACCACTCTCCACATCGCCTCTGCATGATACACTCCCTTTATGCTTGGATCCACAATTTCGTCAATCCTCGACTCCCTTATAAAGGGTTTTGCCTGCAGGCATTGTTTTCTTTTTTTAGTTCAGATCTTTAATACCTAAAAAGAAAAAAAAAAGGGTAGGTGGGGACTGGGAAGCTGGAGAAGATAAAGCTAAGGCTCAATGTAGGCAGTAATTTAAGACTTCATTAAGTAACAAGAAGTCGAGTTATAGGTGTTGAGCTTAAATGTCTCATTAGGAAGAGAAGCATAATAAACATAATTTCCTTTAAGCAGGATAAGGCATGGACATACCCATTCAACCAAGCTCCATTCATTCCGTGGCCTGTGGATGTTGAGAGGTTCCCGACCACTTACAATTTCAAGGAGAACCACCCCAAAGCTAAAGACATCGCTTTTTGCTGATAGATGCTGTGTTGAGTAGTACCTGAATGATCAAATTATCAAATAGGATTCGTGAGAGACATTTTTCGAGGTTATGGCTTCCTGTTGAAAAGCATGTGACCAGCATTGACATCCCATTTAGCAATATAAACTTTCTGAGCAGCTGTGTAGAAAACATCCAATGTGCATATTTGGGAAGAGGGTTACAGAAGAGACAATTGTATTGCATATTGAAGCAGGATCTCTTGCTTGTGGTTAAGTAGTGATGGGAAGAGCATAAAACTTGCAATGGAGCAATTTAAAGACTTGAGAAACATAGAATCATAGTCTGAAATTAGTATAAGTTTATTTGAGACTCTATTTAGTATTTTTTAGCCCTTACAGACACCTATATCTAGGCAGGGTTAGTTAAATCATATGCTTGTGGCAGTGTGTTTGTAATTATAGTATTTCCAACTTTTCTGGAATAGTCTGCGTTTTAATATCTTGGTCTTATTTTGAGTTGTAATCCTGTTCTTCATTTTGTCCTACGGGTGCTAGAGGTATAGGATTTTATCTTTTATTCCTTTTGTATTTGGAGTTGAATTCCCTACTTGCTTTAGGAATGCTAGAAACCTCTATATTTAACCCTGTAATATCTTTCAACGACCAACCAATTTAAAAAGATTTTTCCCGGTGCTTTTGGAGTTGTATGATGCTATACTAACTCTAGATGTGATGTTGATGGGACCTTGGACATGATACATAAAGAGCTCTCAGAACTAAATTTGTATCTTGTAACTTTTTCATATTCTCAAGTAAGCTTCAATGCTAGTAATTTCTAAACTTCTTTTTCTTCAATGCCCCCCACCTGTTATACATCAGTAAGCATAGCTGTTTGAATCTACAAAGTGTGTACTTACTCTGGATCCAAGTAGCCAGCAGTGCCTCTTACTTCCAGAGAAGCACCACTGTCCCCTTCCTGAGGAGCATATTTTGAGAATCCAAAGTCTGCCACCTTGGCATTCATGCTTTGATCTAGAAGTATGTTGCTTGACTTTACATCTCTATGTATAATGCAACGGCCAGCAAATGTATGAAGATGTGTCAAACCTGAATAATGAAAGATATCCTTTAAACATTCTCAAATTGCTGTCAATAAGAAATACATAAAGCACTTTATGGGAATAAACCAAAAACAGGAACCAGGTTAATCAAACAATGTGATTTTGATAAACTTGTGTCAGAACACATTGTTAACTGGAATTTACTTTTTATTGACTGTAATCCATTTTATATAATCTTTTGTTATGCTCAGCTTCAGTATTTGCACCACTTTTTATCCCTTACTACTACTCCCTAATAATGAAAGAGAATTGGCTGGTGACATGGTTGATAACTTGTCTTTGGGCAGAATTATCTCTGATCTTTAATTAATGGATCTCTACCTCCATTTTTTCAAAATTAGGAAAGTTTTTCCTTATTGTACATTTACTAATCAATCCAGAATTTAGTTGATCTCTGATAGTCACTGTGTTTCATCCGTTAATTTTTTCCTAGGAAATAACTTTGCACTTCATGCTGTAGCTGCTTTCATTTGTTACTCAAAGCATTTTGTCAGTTAATCGGTTGTTGCAAACTCTCTCTCACTTCCAGTTCTTCAAAACTGTATATGAAAGCAAGGACACTTGTGGATTTGTCCCCATCATTTATAAGATCAGGTGAGGCATGCATAATCCATTACTTGCCTGGTGTCCTGATCAGAGTGATACCCTAGATAGACCAGAAGTCAGCACTGGCATGTGCTTAAGCTATTGTATCTAGTCATAATTGCCCCCACTTACCACAGAAAATTCAAGAATTAAATGTGTGTCGTTATGTTGTCAGTTTTCCTTGGTGAATGGTCAGCTCTCCTACTTTTGTGGGCAATTGTGGAAATTGTATGACTATTCTGAACTGAGAACTTTGATTTTGATGTTTGTAGCATAATAATATTACTCTAGGAAAAAAGTAAATCTTAATTGTTATGTCAGATTTTATTATGCTGATGTAAGTAGAGAACAAGAAAGTGATAAATGCTTAATATCTCTATGAGTTAAAAATAACAAGTGCTTAATAACCCTATGAATTACTTGCCTCGAGCAGCACCAAGAGCAATAGAAAGTCTTGTTGGCCAATCCAGAGTTTTCCTTTTAGCTGCTTCCCCTGTTATTGAAATGTTTGTTAAAAAGAGATTAACATCAAAACAAAGTAGATGAGGCTTTTTATGAGAAGTACCATATAGGCGATCTTGCAGAGAGCCATTGGACATGAACGGATAAACAAGGATTTGTTGGTCATTTTCACAACAATAACCAAGAAGGGGTACCAGATTCTCATGACGAATAGATGAAAGAAGGTTTAGCTGTAACGTACATTGACAACAATTGTCAGTATGCATATATTTTAGACAGACTGAAATGCTAATATGGAGTTATGCAGAATGGAGATCTATTTTTATTGTTTTATTTTCTCTGATAAAAAAGTATTGAATGGATGATGTACCAAGAAATGTTAAGATGAGATGCTATTTTGATTCAGTCAAGATTCTTGTTGAAATAAACGAATTTCTATGAGAAGTGGCGTACAATCACAAGTGAAATGGAAAGTGATAAGATGATTCATGGAATCACAAGAGTGAAGTGGAAAGTGATATGATGATTCCTGGCATATCTATGGGCCTAGCAGAGTGTTCCTATTTGACATTTGAATATTAAATTCAGAGGTAGTATGTAATAGAAAGAAAATCTCAGTACAAATGCTTTGTTATACCTCATTCTCAAATTCTCGAGTTCCTTGAGTTGAGGTGGATGACCGGACCTTGACTGCCACCTCTTGACCATCAAGTAGCGTGCCGCGGTATACTGATCCAAAACCACCTTCACCTATCAAGGTTTTATACTTGTGGGTGGCATTCTCTATATATTCTAGGGTAAACATTTGAATTGTTATCGACTTCAAAGTTACATCATCTGAGCTGGGCATAGAGAAAATGGCATCTGCAATTTTTGTAGGAAACATTTGTTGAGACTTGATAAATGCTTATTTTGCCATAGCAGTATAGGACAAATTGTAAAAGAAAATTATGGAATCAGTCAGTTGTAAATTTGAGTGGCAATGAGTGCACTATAGACGTGTGATGTGTACAAGTATTGCACTTGTTTTTGACATCTCTATGCATTTTAAACTGGAGGGAATAATTTTCATTGTTTGCATACTTTGTGCATCTAGACAATAAGATCTTTGTTTGTATTTTATATGCTTCCTTATTCAAGTTTTTCTAGGCATCTTCGTATATAGTTTCCTTAGACATGAGATAAATTTTTTGGTATAATGTCCTCAGATGATGATATGTCCGCATTTACTACATTAGATTATAACATACCTGAAAATAACACAAACCAACTCAGGTTAAGGCATTGTGATAAACAGATACATTTCAGGAACTGAAACTATCTAAACTTGAAGATCTAAGTTGGAGGTAGATACTATAGTTTGAGACTGTCAGCTAATATTAAGGATGAATTTACTCACTCTTTGTCATAGGGTGTCTTTTTCCATCAAAATTTCCCAGAGCCATGAACTTTTGTCTGTAAAAGCAAACCAAAGCAACTCCAAGTGCTAATAGGAAGGATCCACATGCAACAGTGCCTATGACAACCCCTTGTATTTTACCTGTTGATCTTTGTGTGGCAGTGGGACATGCCCCATAGCTGAAACATAATATTTAAGTGTTAGATTTGTTTTTTCATTCTTGAATAATGGATATTGAATCTTTATGTGCACTGGTAAGGAATAGGTAATCAAATTTCATACTCTGTAACAAGTCTTGAGTTGTTAAAACTGGGAGGTTCTTTTCTGACATTGTTGCAGCCACAATAGCTGGGGAGCAAGGATATGAGTGGCGAATTAAACATTCAACACTAAGTTGTGGAGGAAGCTCCACTTAGACAGTATCTTTTTACAAATTAAAGGGAAAAGGAACTAAAATTACCAGCAACTTACAGTGTTGTCAAATTTGGAAGAGAAGTCAAAGAATTTGGAAGAAATCCAACCAGTTTGTTGTCTCTCAGATCCCTAATAAATTGAATGTACATAAGATAGGGGCATAAGTACCATAGTAATTATTATCCCCTCTGTCCCATAAAGATAGGCCTACTTCTATATTCACATAGTTTAAAGCAAATATACCTATTTAAAGCAACAAATTTTGTTTAATTTCTTTTTCTCATATACCCTCTGCTCATGTTGTTCGATTAACAATTGTGGAACTGATGAACTTTAGTCTTTGGTGTGTCAGTAAACTAATAAATAAATTATCATTTCAAAAGAAAAGATGAAAAAGTAAAGCATGCTTATTTTTATGGGACGTAGAGATAATATATGTGATGCCAAAAAATTTCAAGCCTTAAACCTAGAAATTGTTCTGTACATGGTCATTCAAGTATGAAGAAAGAAGACAATTTAGTATTTCATAGCATTAAAGTAAGTAGAACTTTACAATTCATGGTTCTTATATTCCTCAAAGCTTTCAGATACTATGATGTCAATAGAAAGCTATGAATCTGATAGCTAAAGAAGAAGAAAAAGGGACAGTTACACTGATGTTAACTTGGAGGCTGATGGGAATTCTGGTATGCTGGCAGAAAATTTATTGTGGCTAACGTTCCTGTGTACCAAAAACAGACAAGAATCTATAGTTACTCCCAAGAAAAAAACCAATATCGAAATGATGATAGATAATATAGCAGCATAAATCTTACAATTGCATTAGGTTGTTCAGCCTAGTAATACTTGCTGGAAGTGGCCCACCAAGATGACTCGAGGAAATGTCCCTGGAAAGCATAACAAGTTAGAACATTTGCTGGATAAGAAAGAGAACCTTTGATGGGAAAAATTTAAAGAAGTATTCTGACAATAAAGGATAAAAAGTCCTTTCCGTTTCCTTTTTGCATCATTTGGTGAGACTTAACTTTGGTTTCAATTTTTTCATAATTATATTAAATCATACTTATATGGTGTTCATTTGTCCCAAAATGACAATTAGATTGTGCAATGTCCATATGTTGTTCATTTGTCACAAAATGTTATTACGAACAAAAATAGATATAGAACATACAAAATGATGATACTTTTCTAGGACACTAGAGATATCAGAAGCTACATTTTTAAACTTTCCCAAAATCAAAAGCATCCATTTAAGTTTTAACATGAATATACAGAATCTCATCTAAGTGAAAGTTTCCATTTCCCAAAAGAACAGAGGAACTTACAGGCTGGTGATCACTGGGGACCCATTCATGTTTTGGCATGTCAATCCTTTCCAAGGTAGAGGACGACATGGGTCTCCTGACCAACTCTGCAACAATTGATTTTCTTTGTTATGCTGAAGCAGTTCATATCTCACCATCGCTATTGTGTCCACTGAAAGAGACAATTTAAGTAACAGTAGGCATGACACAATGACTGAAGCGTACCAATTATTGAGGCATGACTGAAATCAAATTTTTTGTGTTTAATATCTTGCAACTGTTGAACTTACCATCTTCCTGATTAGTTCCTTGAATCCATAGGTGCAGTTGTAGGATCTCATAAGCATTTAAAATTGGTCCAAACACCGACCTATTTGTGACCTTGACTAGGGTCAAGTTAAGAGATCCTTTTGCTGTGACATTCAGTGCAACTTCATTATAATATGAACCATTGGCCTGTATGTCAAATTCCTCCTGATGAGTCTCATTGTTAATATAGATGTCAAATACCCTTTGTTGAGGTTTTATAGTAGAATTAAGCTCAAGAAAGTAGAGGAACAAAGTGTAGTTGTGATATTCTGCATCAAGGCTGATGTGTAGGAACTCCAATTTGTCTGGATGTGTTAGTGCTGTTTGGAGAACTTCAATAGGCACTGTTGTGCTAGCATTTGGGATATTGGATCTAGCGACTGTTGAATCTGTTGATATCTGAACTGTTCTGTTATCGGGGTTTCCCCAAATTCTATCAAAATGGTCTGGGTACCTGAAATGGGAAAGTATAAAAGGTGAAGTTATGATTTCAATTTTCAACAGTTAATATGTAGTTATTAGAGTATTACTATGTGCATTTTTTTCTTCTGCTGTACAAGATGACAATACAAGTTTCTTACAATTCGCTGATCTTTAAAATTCAGTATATATGTACAGTTTTTTTAATTTAAGGAAAAATTTATGAGATTATTGTAGAACTTTTTATGGTTTTGGTGTAGACTTGTGTAAAAGACGTTTAACAAAGGGATGAGGGTGAAAGCATGTATTTTGGGGTTATAAATTCAATATTCTCATTGTAATATATTTGATATATTATTAAACTTCTCTGATTTCCTTATTATTACTATTCTTTTGTAGATGGTCATCTGGTTCAATCTTTTTGGCTTTAGCATTTTGTAGTTTTTTTTTTCTTATTCCATGCACAGGGGAGATATTTTGTGGTGTTCTGAAAAGAGCTAGTGGTAGTCTCATGAGGTGTCATTTAGTCAATGAACTTCTGTGAATATTATTATCTGAATTCCCCTTAAAAGAGGAGGGGAAGAGAGAAGGAAAGAGCTCTGGTATTCAGGGCCTTCATGTATTTCTATTTGGTTTTTGGCACTTGTTAAGTAATTGTTACTTTGTTACAAGGAGTTTATCAATATATAATTGCTTATATTACTGATGTAAACTTAATTAGTAATAAATAAGCCTATCTAATGAGTTATACTGCTCGTTATAGAAACCAAATTCTAATTGTTTCAGAACTTATATTCATATCCATTTTAGCCGACAATCTTCTTTTTTTTTTCTTCTCCAAGAAAGAAGTGACATACCTGATTTGTTCCCCTGCATTTCCTACATCATTTCTGCTAACCAATTTCAAAACTTTAGGTGCTTTTCCCAGTATGTTTAAATAGTTTGAATCTTCCAGGGGCCTGAGTTCAAGCTGTGAAATGTATGGGTATCCCTTGTCATGCACTAAGCAAAAATCTACATACTGATTTTTAGCTCTAAAAATGCCCTCCACCTCCAAATCCTTGGCATTGTTCACTGTGCTTATTTGTGTGGCATCAATCAAAACGTCGAAGGAGACCAACGATCGCACTGAATCTCCATAACGAAATGTACCCTTTATTAGATAGTCTTGGTCCTCATTTGTTGGTAATCTATAACATCTTTTCCCTGAATCAATTCTGAAAAACCGAATGTCATAGCCTGTCTGATTTGCTGTTGTCTGGGTTACATGCTGGCAACTTTTATCCTCTGGGAACCATTCAAAATCTGATAACCAACTTATGTTTCTCTCTGTAGAAATTGATGCAGCGCAACATTTGATGCTCACAAAATCTGCATGAAACTCACAGGTTTTGGAGGTTAAGATTATGTTTTCCAGGGCAGTATCAACAAAACTCTGGTGAATTTGTAAGTGGTCTTATAACTCAGGACCATTTCATATTACTGCAATAATCACATGATTTATTTAATTATGATCATGCTAATAAAACTTGAAATATGCTACTTGATTTCTGATCAATTGTTTGTTTCACATCTTTCAAAGGGGATCTAGTGTCTGTAGTAATTACAATCCTCCAGCAGATTCGCTACAATCTCATGGTTTCGAAATATATAATTAATGAAACATGCCTGTAAGTTTAGGTATACCATTAGAAAAGATTGTGGATCAGGAAAAATTAAACTAATTGTGCATCAGAAGTTCTACAAAATGAAATTTCACCATGCAACTTACAGAAGAAAAGATAGGAAGAAAAGATCATTATTATGCTGCACTAACTTAGAGATCCAGATTCCAGGGTTATAACAAACTAAGATTAAACATAAGGAAAGCTGATCTGACACTTTATGTGAAGAATTTGAACACTTAAATATGCATTTAACAATCATTAGACTTTACACTGAACTTAGGGGAGAAGGCACTAACCTTTTCTTGAGCAAGTCAATGGAATAAGTATGAACAGGCCAACAATAAAACACTCAACACCTCTTACAATCCGGTTATGCATTCCCATCATCTTCTCATCTTGAATGGAACTCGCCCCATCAGGTCATCAAACTCATAATCAGACTAGCTGTTTTTGCAGGTTATGAATTTATCTGTACTTCACTAGCTCAATCACCTCTCATCTGCTGTTTTCTGGTCTGAATCAACATGCAAAACCAGATTTAGCTGTATTATTCTCAGATGCATGAAATTGAAATCTAAGCAAGAACCATGGCTAGGCATCATTCCAGGAGTTCATCACTGAAGAATCAATCATGTTTCCTGCAGAAGGGTATCTGATGATAAAATTTTGAAGAAGAAGAGGTTGATAACAAAGGTTTGACTTCAAATGTGGAAGTTAGAGGGAAGCATAGGAAGGAAGATAGATGAGAAGCAGCTTGAACTAGAATAAACCAAATTTGATAATCACTTTTATGTTATAAGATTATTATTAAAACATTGATTCGGTGGTGTGGGTCTAATTATGTTATATTTAATTAATTAAGGCTTGATATCATTGGACGGAGCAACCCTTCATTTTCGTCTCTCCCCTTGTCTGTTTTTATGTATGGAGCATCATGGAAATGCCAGTTTAGTTCTTACAGTGAAACGTCAACACCGTCTGTTACGGTTAAGTAAATTCTTGATCATGTTTGACAGACAGGAAAGAAAGTGAAAATTTTTCTGATTCTAATTGGTCAATATATTCATTGGATCATCCACTTATCTATGTTGTCACTGTCAGGTTATTTACGAAGCTTCACAGTAACAGTTTTTAACGGTTCTTACAAGGTTGAAAAGACAGGCCATAAATAATTCTAAGTGTCTGAAAGTTTCCAAGTATAATCGTTTTCTTTGCCTCTTATACAATAATTAATTTGCTCCAAATTCAAAGCCTTTCATTTTACTTGTGAAGAATTTAAAATTGATTTTCATGTTTGGATTTTTTTTTTCATTTAAAAAGAATTTTTTTTAAAAAACAAAATTAAAATCAATACATTATTTTATAAAAAATGGATGTTTGTCTTATAGAAAATAAAGGTATTTTTCAATGAATGAAACCTTTTAAAGTAAAATAATTTATTTTCATTATTTAATTATAATATTGAAAAATAAAAAAGATATTAATAAAATTTAAAATGAATATACAAAAAAAAAAGTATATATCCTTTCCAGTTTTTATTTTCATTGTGATTGGTTTGTATAGTTTATGTAATATAATATTCATACATGAAATGATCAGGGTACAATATAATTACTAATTGTAATTTACCAAAAACTAATTAAATACAAGTGCACAATTCATTTTCTTAATAAAAGTTCTAGGATTACAAACTCATAATAAGTTAATCTAATAATTAATGATTTTTTAAGATGTCTATGACCTTATGTCACGGATAAAAAGTAACGGCATTGAGGATCTCTACTTTAGCGGAAAAAATAAATTATAAGATCGATCAAAACGAAAACGGCTCACGGAAAAGTGCCACAATTCAAAAAAAATAATTTGAAAATCTTTTAAGAGCGTTATATTTCCCCGTGACCCTTATCACATATATACTAAACAAATTTCAAAGTCTAATTTTAATGTTTTATATCATTCTTAATGTGTCGGCTATATATATATATATAATTTTATTTTTTTATAGAAATTTTGTGAAGTTGGTTTGCTCTTCCCAGCAAGGTCAGCAACTATGAGTCGATGCTTCGTCTGTTGCGCAAGCATATTCCAAGCATTAAACTTTGTCTATTGCTTATATATATATAGGCCAAAATGATATCATAGCTACCTGGGTTTTTTTGTTAATTCCCAATGATATTTTTCAAATATTAATTCTTTTTCAATGACTATATATTAAAGGGTAAATATAAAGGTATTTTCATGGCAGAAAACAAGTAAATTGGATTTGTTTCATCATAATCAGTAAATCAGGATGTTTTGAG
>CAOGCB012005016.1:0-11917 GCA_948266635.1 Cnidoscolus chayamansa | reverse complement strand
TAATTACCATCATATTATAATTTAAATTAAATTACACTTAATAAATCAAAACACATATTACACATCTACTATTTCATTTATACATAATAATTTACATATTATAGTCTATCTAAAGGTTACATAGTCTAGGATGTTATAATTATTCCCTCCTTAAGAAAATTTCATCACAAAATTTTATCACTGTTTAAACAATTAAGGGTACTGTTGTTTCATTATTTCCTGACTTTTCCATGTCGCTTCTTCTGACTTGTGATTTCATCACAATAATTTACTAGTGGGACTTTCTTATGTGTCAAATTTTTAAGCTCTCTTGCTAAAATTTGAATTGGATTCTCTTCATATGTCAAATCTGATTGAACATCTGCTTTCTCCAATGGAATAATATGTGAAGGGTCTGACCTATACTTTTTGAGCATAGATACATGAAAAACATTATGAACCCTGTCCAACTTAGGTGGTAAGGCAAGTCTATAGGCTAATGATCTAAATGTTCAATGATCTAGTATGAGCCAATAAACCTTGTACTAAGTTTACCATTTTTACCAAATCTAATAATTTTCTTCTAAGGAAAAACTTTCAAAAACACTTTATCACCTATTGCATACTTAATGTCTCTGCATTTCAAATCTGCATATGATTTTTGTCTGTCACTTGTTGTTTTCAACCTTTCCCTAATGACCTTTACTTTTTCCTCTGTCTATCTCACAAATTCTGGTCCCATAAGTATGCTTTCACCCATTTCAACCCAGTTGAGGGGAATTCTACACCTTCTACCATAAAGAGCTTCATATGGTGCCACTTAATAATAGCCTCATGACTGTTATTATAAGCAAATTTTGCTAAAGGCAAGTATCTTTCCCAATTCAACTAACTTTTCAAGTGTATAACTAGTCCAAACTAGTAGAAAATATGCTGACTTCGTCAGTGTATCTACAATGACTCAGATAGCATCATGCTTCTTCGATGTAAGCAGTAGCCTTATCATAAAGTCCATCGTAATCTTACTCCATTTCCATTTAGGTATAGTTATAGCATGTAACAATCTAGAAGGTACCTGGTATTCCGCTTTCACCCATTGATATGTCAAACACTTATAAACAAATTCTACTATCTCTTTATTCATCCTTGGCTACCAATATTCCCTCTTCAAATCATAATACATCTTAGTGTTACTAGTATGCATAATATAAGGAATGTTATGTGCCTATAAAAGTATACTCTTTCTGAGATCACTAGTTTGAGGTACACATATCCTATGTTTAAAATACAAACATCTATCATCCTTTATTACATATTGTACTAATTTCCCCTTTTTTACCAATTCAACCCATGGAAGTATTTCTTGATCATTCTTCTGTCACTCTGATCTGCTGTAAAACCTAAGGTTGAACCATTAATTCTGCTATAATTGTACAGCAAGAGCCAATCGAGCATAATATCTCTCAGAGTAACCAATTTCTTCCTACTTAGTGCATCTGCTACTACATTAGCTTTACCTAGATGGCAATCTATAATGCAATCAAAATCTTTTATCAACTCCATCCATCTTCTGTACCTTAAATTCAATTCCCTCTGAGTGGGCAAATACTTCAAACTCTTATGATTAGTATAAATGTAGCACTTTTCACTATATAAGTAGTTTCTCCATATTTTCAATGCAAACACAATAACTGTTAGCTCCAGATCATGCGTCAGATAATTCTTCTCATTACTTTCAATTGTTTGGATGCATACACAACTACTTTCCCTTCTTGCATAAGTACACAACCCAATCCAATGTGAGAAGAATCACTATACACTACAAAATCCTTCCTTATATCGTTTATGTAAGAATTGAGGCTTCTATAAGTATAGTGTTCAACTTATGAAAACTCCTCTGACACTCCTCTGTCCATTCAAATTTCACATTCTTCTGCAACAATCTGGTCATTGGAGCAGCAACAAGTGAAAATCCCTTTACAAATTGTCTGTAGTATCCGGCTAATCCCAAAAAACTATGAATCTTTATAACATTTCCAGGTAATTTCCATTCTACTACTACTTCTATCTTCTTTGGGTCCATTATGATATGTTATGCTGACATAATATGACCTAGAAAATATATTTCATCTAACCAAAATTCACTCTTACTAAGTTTATAATAAAGTCGTTTTTCCCTCAAAATCTACAATACTGTTATAAAAAAACTGATCATGTTCTTCCTTTGTCTTAGAATATATCAGAATATCATCGATAAACACTGTTACAAACTAGTCCAAGTATGTATGAAAAATGTAGTTCATCAAATCCATAAAGGCTGCAAGTACATTAGTTATCCCAAATAGCATAACCAGAAATTCATAATGCCCATACCGAGTCTTGAAAGCAGTTGTACACACATCGATATCCTTTACTTTCAATTGATGATACTTGGATCTTAGGTCAATCTTAGAGAACACATTGGCTCCCTTTAACTCATAAAAAAAACCTTTAATTTGTGGCAAAGGATATCTAATCTTGATAGTCACCTTATTCAGCTGTCGATAATCAATGCACAACCGTAAGGTACCATCCTTCTTCTTCATGAACAATTCCAGTGCAACCCATAGGGATATACTAGGTTGAACCAAACCCTTATCTATAAGCTCCTGTAATTGAGTCTTTAATTCTTTCAACTCCGTAGGTGCCATTTTGTATAGAGCTATAGATATCGATGCAGTGCCTGGTATAACTTCAATGGCAAACTTTACTTCTCTATCTGGTGGTACTCTTGGTAATTCATCAGGAAATACATTTACAAAATCATAGACAATAGGTACATTATGTATATTTGAGTTCGCTTTCTTGGACTCAAATACACATGCCAAGTAAGTCGTGCATCCCTTTCCGATCATTCGTCTAGTTGTAGTGCTGATATCATATTAGCCAAGAGATCTGTTCTCTGTCTTACAAATACCACATTATCATCTATTGTGGTCTTGAGTGCGATTCTCTTCCATCTACAATCTACTATCACTTGATGTCTAAATAACCAGTCCATGCCCAATATCAAATCAAATTTCCTAAAAGGCAATTTTTCAGGAAAAATATGCCTATGTATTTCTATTAGACAGTCTCTATAAACTCTATTCATAACCACACTGTGCCCCAAAGGATTAGTCACTAGTATTTCCTGATCTAGTGTATCTACATGAAGTCCTTCCTTATTCTTATCAGGTACACATGTATATGAATGTGTAGAACTAGGATTTATCAATGCATGTACCGTAAGATAAAAAATCATAAGTGTACAATTATTACATCTAGTGTGACCTGTTTCTCTCTGGCCTTCATCGCATAAGTCTAGATAGGTACCTTGGCATCTGGCCTATCCACTATTTCAAAGGCTCCTATAATCCTTTGACTAGCTACTCCTATGTCCCTTCGACCTCTGCTTCTACCTCTACCCCCTTAAGGAACAAATCGTTCTTGTTGTGGTGCTTGTAAGGCTTGCCCTCTTAAAAAATCTCTCTACAAATGCTCTGTAAACCCATATAAATAATATGCTTCTATCAAATTTCAACATATCCCTCTGTGCTGTCTACCATAGTGCTCGTATATGGGTAGAGGTCGTGAACCTTGACTAACTCCTCCAGTACTAGAAACTAAATTAACATATGGCTCAGGTCTCCTCATATAGCTATGTCCAAGCATCTGACTTTTCCTCGATGGATGACTCTACCCCGTTTGTTGCAGGAATCTAAATCTTTTACTATTAGTTTGGGGAGCATTTGCTTGCCCCTCATTTTGCTTTTGTTGTCCCTTCTATCTTTTACTCTGCTCATTAGACATAATTTGCTTTATACTTAGAGTTGCCTTCACTAAAGTAGAGAAATCCTTGATAAACTAAACAACCACGTACATCCTAATCTCGTTATGTAGACCCTGCTCAAATCTACTGCATCTGATCTCTTTTGTAAGTATTAACTCCCTAGCATACCTACTAAGTCTAATAAAGTTCCTCTTATACTTACTAACTGGATCTCCCCTATTGGAGATAAAGAAACTCCCTCCTCTTTTCCTCTATGTATAGATCTCCAACATAATTCTTTCAAAACTCTACACCAAAGTTCTCTCATGTGTGCTGTTCTAGAGGCATTACCTATTCCACTGTGATCCACCACTAATAAACCTCCTCTTTTAGCAAAGAAACCGCACAAATCAACTTATTTGAGGAAAAGCATTGTAATTGCTGCAGTACTCTCTCAATGCCATCTAACCAATATTCTGCTGCAAATGGATCATTTAGTATCTTTCCCTTAAACTTAGTGGCTCCATACTTATGAAGTTTCTCAATAGGGGGTTTGCTAGGGATCTGCACTGGTACTAGCAGAACCGATGCCTGCGGTACAATCCCTACAATCCTCCGTAACATCTCAGCCATGCGCTGAAAGAACATATCTTATCCATCCCTTTTATTTCTTTCTAGAGGCAGCATGAGCACCTTCAGACTTTACTGATAAGGGAGCATAACTCTCTACTTCCTCATTAACTGTTCTCTGTGAGTTAGACACAATATCTATATCCAAATGGTGGTATGCATTAGAATCACATCATAGCTTGACAGTTTTGGCATGTACACTGTTCTTAAACTCTACATGTGCATGTATCATTTCCAAACTTATAGCCTACAACTGCCTAAACTTTTGCTCTGATACCACTAAATGTAACACCCCCTACCTGGACTATGAAGAGCCCATATGGAATGTGTTGCTCTTATATCAATTATGTAAAAAAATATGTTTAATCAAAATATAGCATCTCATTCAAATAAGACCAAAATTAAATTTTACTATTTATATCACTAATGTTGATTTAATTACACTATATTTACCTCTAATTAATTAATATTAACTATAATACTATCTCTCCATATTATATTGTACATGTCAAAATAACAAAAATGTCTAAAATATAAAACATACAGGCTATGATGATCGTCACTCCACTGTAGATCTTATTGACTCGTCCTTTATCCTACTGCACGTTACTTATGAGTAGTCAAAACCAATACGTTGAGCTTACATTTAATATGTGTATATGGCAAATATACTACTAGAATATCATATTATTACAAACACACACTTATAATTTGGCATTAATAATATTGCATATATTGAAATTATTTATTTCAATATAGACAAATAATAATAATTTACAAATTATATGATCTAAATCACATTTTCACAATTTTTAACTCACCACACGACAATCATATATCATACTAGTTACATTTAATCTTTTAACATTTAGGCCCGTATACATCTCAGTAGGTATGATCATTAGATAAGGGAATATCCAGATAGGCTAAAGCCGAGTATATACATATAAGCACCATGTACTGATCAGGTAGTGGAGGTGTATCAGGCCTGTCCAAGTGAGGTACCTTACTATAGCTCCAAATATCCATATAACATATAACAGTACTGTAGGGTCCCTATGACATGTCATACGTTTAAACTAACATCGTATCCCATATTAAAACTATTAGGGCCATATCTTAATAAATATTACAATCATTCATAATACACCCTTCATCAGCATTACTATTTATCCATATAATATTATAAATTTCTATTTTATTTATTATCATTTCATTTCTTATAATTTAATTCAAAATTTTACCATAATTGCTTATTTATCATATTCCATTTTCTTTCATGGCTTCAATAACCAAATTCACCTATAGTTTATGTTGATTTTCATAAAATTCCCATGCATGTGTTCTTTACCTAATATAAACCAAATTCTCAAAATACAATAGCATCATCCAACACATAATAATAGAGTTACAATAACTTTTTTTATTTATTTCCTAACGCTTAGCCTATTTTACATCTACTAAAATTCATGCAATAGTCCCATATTTTTAAAACCAATTCAATCATATTAACAGAAACTTTGGACACTTATTCATTGAAATTCATATCTTTTAAAGAGATGAAAATCTTGCTTATGTCTAGTTTCTAACAAATCCCATATTCAACATATATATTAAATATCCTTTTAACTTTAAGTTATCATTTCATCAATTTTGCCTACCGACACTTATTAAACTCATTTTTCAATTAATTAAACTCTATTCATCAATTTATCACATTAACATTCAAGGTCATCAACTACAATTTCAATAATATTAAACCAAAATATCCACAAGAAACTCGATCTAACATAAATCACTAACCCTAATATTCCTAACATTATTAACACCTAACACCAAATAGTAGATTTATTAGCAGCGAGCCCAAATATTTCTCAATATTTATAGCACCTAACTCCAAACAGTAAATTTACTAGCACCAAACCTGATTTATAAGCTTTCCCCTTTTTCCCCCCTTTTCTTCTTTCCATTCAATATCATGAAAACCCCTTGAGAAAGCTTTTGGACCCCCCACTTCATCACCTTTCACAGCTTCCTTTTAACTCTTCCTAGCTTCCTTTAACTTAAGATGGATTCTCCTCCAACTTTGCTTAAGATGAAGTTGTATTTTAGGTTTTCAGGGGTTTGAGAGAAATTCACAAAGAATCAGAAAATCTTTTTCCCACCAAAACATAAGGTAATGTAACCTTAAGCCCTTTCATCTCTTATTCCTACCATATAATCATTAACTTAGTATAGGAGGAACATTTAGGTTAAATGGTATTGCCACTAATCTTCTCCTTTGTGACAAATGGAGGGCCAAGATGAATTGACACCTCTTAATCTAGGGTTAATATTTATTGTCCTCATTTAAATCCAATTAAAACTCATTTAGATATTCTTCATATTGTCCCAACCGAGACTTCCATGTATCACACTCACCTCACCACATACATGACCAATACATGGTCATTCTTTTCCTCCCTTTTGCGCCTTCATTCCCTCGTAATCGAGATAACTCTTCCATGACTGAACCATGTCTTCCTTCTTCCTCTTTCTTTCTTACTATGGTCCAAGGTTCAAGCTGAGATATCCTTTCTCCTCCTTTCCTATCTTGCCAAAGTAAACCGAGAGATAGCCTCCCCCTTTTCTTCTTTCTCGCCATGGTCAAGCCAAGACACCACTTTCCTCTCTCTCTTTCTCTCGCCTTGTCATCAACACTATACCATCTATGACTTAGGTTAGCATTATCTTAGTTTCACCATGTCTCCCTATAGTTGACTGAGATACAACCTTATACGATGATCATGATTGAATCCTAATATACCTTTATCTCATCTTTCATTCTTACATGTATATTAAGGTTTCCAATTAGAGTTTTAATTATCATATATTATAATTTAAATTAAATTACACTTAATAAATCAAAACACATATTACACGTCTACCACATAATAATTTACATATTATAGTTTATCTAAAGGTCACATAGTCTAGGATGTTACATATAATCCATCCTTTTGTTTAGCTTTTTACCTAAAATCCTACTTTTCTTACTTGCATGTCACAACTAATTCATTAAATCCTCATTTTACGTCTTTACTAACCTTGATTGAGCTTGCAGTTATTGGAAACTCGGATTCCTAGCTTGTTTCTACAATCTCTTCCAAGTCTCTCTACTTTGAGCTTTCCTTCACAATTCTTTTGATTGTTGCTTAATTCTCCTTTAACTTGTATCTTGATTTATTCCAATTCTCTTAGGTTTTAATGGTTGTATTTTCTGTGAGGTTGAGAGATTGAGAGCATTTGTGAAAGTTTCCAAATTCTTTCCTTTGGCTAACTGCCTCCACTATTTATCGTAGATGTGGCAATCAAAGGTCTGACAGTCGACTCTAAACTTGACCTTACTCCAGAACTTGTTCTTCTTTTTCTTGGAGCTCTTTCTTTCATTCTGTTCTCCTAGGGTTGCAGCTGCAAGAGAGGTGAGACTGAGCCTCCTTGCATTTGTAGCCATAGGAATTGCAGATGGTCCTTAGGATGATGATCGAGGTGATACCACTCCCCTGGTAATCGTGCTCGCCTCTATCTTTCTAGCAGCATACATTATGGCATGAAAACTCTCTCTTTGTTGCCATAATCAGTGATGAGTATGTACTATGAAGTCTCATGGAATACCTTTTGGCTTTCTTCCTCTTTGTGTCGTATGCCTATCATACATATTATTGTAGATCGGGAAACTAGTTTGTGTACTCATCCATACTCATCTCATCTATTTGCTGGAGTTTCTCAAACTCTAACATCTTCAGTTCTTTTGAATTGTCTAGGAATGCCCAGCTTATAAACTCTATAGAAAATCGATCCCAAGTCATCTGCTCGACCCTAGGCTCTATGTAGACTCTATACCACTCCTTTGCCTTCTTGTATCGAATTGTGAAGCCAGCCATCTGTCTCGCCCTACTATCATCCACCCTCAGCTCATTTGTAATAATTTTGACTAAGTTGATATACTCAAATGGATCATCTCCCTCTCTGTACTTAGGAGCATCCAATTTTAGGTAGTCTGTCATTTTTGTCATGCCATTACTCCTCAAAGATGCCCTAGGTGGCATAGGTGATAGGGTAATCGGTTCTGTATTAGGCTGTGGAATTGGTTGGTCTGATGGGATTGATGGGGCTAGGTTCTTTGGTACTAACCCTAGGTAGCCATAATATGGTAGGTACATTTCATATGGTGGTATGGTGGGTACATACCATATGGGTAAGGCATGTAGGGAGGGTAATATCAGTAGTTCTATTGCCTTATGGTGTCATTACTAGGGTAACCGTAAACACCCCTATAATTGTAGTTTTGTGAAGTATCTCTCTATCCACTAGTATACTCTTCCACCCTCCTTTAACACCCATACCCAAGTTTTCATCTCTTCTTCCTACATCCTTAGTTGGCAAGTCTCCCATAGACATTCTGGAAGGCTCTGCAGCTTCCTATATACATCAAAGGACCTTCGTGAGTCCTTTGACGTATGAGCTCCTCCTTGCTCTGCACCTCGCTGTGGAGGTATTAAGGAGATCCTTTAGTCCTTAATGTTTAGGAGGAACTCCTGATAAACGAGCTAATCATTGTTATCCACTCATATTCACTTCTATTAAGAAAGCAAAACGTAGAACATCATTAACATAACATTTAGTTCACGTGTTACTATGTGAACCCATATAACATTTCACATAAACATTCATATGCATAGTATACACGTGATCATATACTTAGCATATTCATCATCATTGCCATGACATTATACATTGACTCCCAAATGGATGTGTACTCTCTATGATGTTTGCCTCATGACATTTTATAACATTTAACATGCATGACTAGGTCTGATTTTTTGAACCACATGTCTGATACCACATTTGTAACAACACACTTTATCGAACTGCTACTAGCATTAGAATCCCGACCACTCGAAGGTGACCGAAACCCTAACAAGCTGTAAACATAAGATAACATAACATTTTCCATTAACATTTCATTAAACATTTACATTAACATAAACATTAAAACTTAACTTTAACATTAATGTAGAAATCTCATGCATTTACTAAATTTAAGTACAAGACAACACAACGAATATTTAAATCCCTAATACATGTGTCATACATATACATGTACATGTCATCATAAAAACATAAATTAAGTACTTTAATCCAACATAAAACATCATTTACATGAGATTATAAAAACATAAATTTAAACATAGTTCTTAACATTAGATATTTTGCATTTCCTAGGGGCAATCATACACATATACATCATAGTGACACATTTGAGCTATATGATGTTTTTCGATACGTCTTGCATACTTGTTGAAAACAGTAATAAAATAGGATGGGAGGAAATAAAATGGGTAAACTATTTTGAAATAGCTTTGTGAGCATATACTGAAAACATAAACATAAAACATAAAACATTTTTTTCATGCTCGGGTACATGCAACATCATCAAACATTTCACCTTAGGTAATATTGTCACCAAGATCCCTCAGTAGATCCAGTTGGCAAACCATCTTCCTGGAAACTATCAAAAACATAAATATGCGCCTAATATCTCCTTTTAGCCACTATGACTTACCAAATCATAAACATATCATAAATGTCCCCAGGAATGTCCTAACCTCTCTAGTTTTTCTTCCGTGGGACAGTCCATGGTATATCCTGAAGGACATGCCGAATGGACAACATGAAATATATATAGGGACATTCCTAGGGATACAAAACATGGGTATAAACATAAACATATGGGACTGAGGGTCGTCCAATATCATCTTTCACATCAACATGTAATCAATGTAATGCAACATATCTCGTGATCTAATACAAAATAACCTGTAATAGCTGTGATGCATGAGCATGTAATAAACATTTATTTTATGTATCATAAAACATTTAGTAAGTATCCACTCACCTGGAAACTTAGATGTTTTTTATGAATCCTCAGTTTTTCACTAATGTCCTTGAGTTCTCGTACTTCATATTAAAGACTCAACATTGACCTCAAAATGTACTTAAAACAATCCTATAATCCTTTATTAAACATTGCATAAACATAACATAAACAACCCTTGCAATTTAGGTTAAAATTTCTAGGCATAGGACTTTCAATGGCCGGTTCGACAGCTAAAGGTCCTTTACATAGAAACTAACGTCTCACTTTTAGCAGTAGGGTTCGGCTACCATTAGCCCCATATGCCACCAATTTTGGCAGCTGAAAGTCTATGTTTGGCGATCGAAGCTTGGTTTTCAGCCTTTCCTTATGAACTTCTTCCATTTTCGGCAACCTAACTTCAGGCCGCCGTACCTAGATTTTGGTAGTGACCAAAACCTTGGTTTCTTGCTTGATTGTCATGCCAAACTTGCAACTCAAGCCTTAATTCACTTTTAAACATTCAAATACATCATCATCAACTTAGCTAAACTCATTTCATCAACATACATAATTTCATCATTTTCATGTATTTTTGCATAAACCTCATAAACCTTAACATTTGGTTTTTCTTTCAATTCCATTTGCATGGAACCCTTTATTTGAACTTCTAGCATACTTCCAACATTACATAACACATTTTTAACCGTGTACAGTCCATCCTTTTGTTCATTTTCAATTTCTTTAGCTTTTTTCCTAAAATCCTACTTTTGTTACTTACATGTCACAACTCATTAATTAAATCCTCATTTTATATCTTTACTAACCTGGATTGAGCTTGCACTTGTTGGAAACTTAGATTCCCAACTTGTTTCTACAAACTCTTCCAAGTCTCCCTACTTTGAGCTTTCCTTCACAATTCTTTTGATTCTTGCTTAACTCTCATTTTAACTTGTATCTTGATTTACTTCAATTCTCTTAGTTTTAATGGTTGTATTTTCTTTAAGGTTGAGAGATTGAGAGCATTTGTGGTGAAAATTGCCAAATAATGGAGGTGGAAAGCAAGGGTTCAATAGCTGAACTTGTGTTCGTTGGCCGAACTTGACTTTTTAGGTTTTTCTCTAGCCGAACATCAATTTTTTTACCTCAACTTTTCTCTCTTTTCATCTTAGTCCTTGAAACCTTACATTTTTGTCCCTAAACGTTCATAACTTGACATTTTGATCCCCAAGCACTATTTCGGTCTAGTTTCTGAATATTTCGGTCGGGAACTCAGAATCTGACATAAAAAAGTGTGTGTTACAAAACGAACCACCCTTTTCATAGAAGACACCTTCACTAATACCATATCCCCCTGCTGGAACTCTATTTGATTACGTCTAACATTAGAAAAGCTCTTTTGCCTAGTGACTATGTGTTCACGCCCAACCCGTTCCGTGACGAGCCTAGGAACATCGGTCTATCATTTATCCTAACCTGTCTTATCGAGTCGCCACCCATTTTTTGGTTGAATGGGAAACCATAGCTATTCTATCCAGTTGACTCCATTTTAAAACCCAATAGATTTTATTCAATTTTAGCACATTAGTCTTCTAGAGATTCGTGAGTAAGGGAATTGGGTA
>CAOGCB012003794.1:0-18475 GCA_948266635.1 Cnidoscolus chayamansa | reverse complement strand
AAATGTATAATGAGATTCACATGTGAAATAGTTATATATATTTAATACTGAACCAATAAAATATACATTTGAAATAGTAAAGTAGTCTAAAATTGACTGCAAATTAAGTTCTTGACAAAGGCATGGCTATAAGTATGCATCCACTCCCACAAATTTAACATCAAACACTCAAAATCCTTTTCATTTACTATCTGATATATCTGCTGACAAATATGGCTTCCACTATTCAAACTTGTTTCTTCAACCGATACGTGCAAGATTTGTGTCCAGCCATTCAGGTTATGACATCTAAGAGAAGATCCAGGAGTACCCATGTAGTTTCTGCTCAACTTCTAACCAAGGACAATGCTCCCAACTCAAGATTGGACCTCAACATACCAGTGACAGGGACACACCAACTTCCCATTCATGTTCCATCAAAAATCTCTGGAAAATTTGGGAGGTTTGGAGGTAACTTCGTGTCTGAGACGCTCATTGCATTCTTGAAGGAGCTTGAAGTTCATTTCAACAGGGCTTTACAGGATCCTGAGTTTCAGGTATGTCAATTAATACTAGAGTTTTATTAGTTATATATTCTGTTAATTACCCGCCTAAGAAAAATAAATGTTATTTATGAAGGATGAACTTGAGACAGCATTAAGAGACTATGTAGGAAGAGAGACTCCTCTGTACTTTGCTGAGCGGCTTACAAATCACTACAAGAATGAAAATGGACAAGGACCAGAAATTTACTTGAAGAGAGAAGATCTCAACCATATGGGAGCACACAAGATGAATAATGCGATTGCTCAGGCATTGATCGCCAAACGCATGGGCCTGAAGAGGGTTGTCGCGGCCACTGGAGCTGGACAACATGGAGTGGCGACTGCGGCTGCATGTGCCAAGCTCTCCTTAGAATGTACCGTTTTCATGGGTACTTCAGATATGGAAAGACAACCATCAAACGTACAGTTGATGAAAATATTAGGAGCTGAGGTAACTCCTCTTACACCTATATATCTCTGATCTTGCTAGCTGCATTTTAAAGAGTATGCATATTGAATCTGTGTGTACTCTTTGTCAGGTTAAAGGTGTGGAAGGAAACTTTAAAGAAGCAACGTCACAGGCAGTCAGGGAATGGGTGGGAAATTTACAGACAACCTATATCTTGACAGGTACAGTAGTGGGGCCTCATCCATGTCCAAGCATAGTTCGAGAGTTCCAATCAGTGATAGGAAAGGAAACGAGGAAGCAAGCGATGGAGAAATGGGGAGGGAAGCCAGATGTTCTGATTGCCTGTGTAGGGACAGGGTCTAATGCATTAGGAATGTTCCATGAATTCATAGAAGATGAAGATGTGAGATTGATAGGAGTTGAGGGTGCTGGGTTTGGTTTGGATAGTGGGAAACATGCAGCTACTCTGACTAGAGGAGAAGTGGGAGTTTACCATGGAGCGATGAGCTACTTGTTGCAGGATGAGGAAGGCCAAATCGTAGGACCACACTCTGTTGGTGTGGGGTAAGTAATTAAGCATTTCTCTGTACACATAATATGACACATAATCAAAGAATTAACAAACAAGATATTAAGTTTTCGCCACTTTTTACAGGTTAGAATATCCAGGAGTTGGTCCAGAACTAAGCTTTCTTGAAGAGACAGAACGAGCAGAGTTTTATTCTGCTACAGATGAAGAAGCTATAAAAGGTATATTGAATTTGAGATAATCATAATAATGATGTTGTAAACTTATCATAGACTGAATAATAATGGTCCTATATTGATTGCAGCATGCAAAAGGCTTTGCAGATTAGAGGGTATAATTCCATCTCTGGAGGCATCTCATGCTTTGGCCTTTCTGGAGAAACTTTGTCCTACTTTACCCAATGGCACTAAGGTCATAGTAAACTGTAGTGGTCGTGGAGATAAAGATGCTGAAACTGTCTTAAACTACTAACAATATTCAATATGGGATTAATGGATTAATCCCTAATTAGTGATTGCATTCATCTTGTAAAAATAAGCATTCATTTTTCTGTAATGATTCAAGACTAGCTCCATGAGATTGTGAAGCAGTTTAAGCCACTATTGGATGCATTAGAAGTACATAGTGACAGCTCCTTCATACATTCGAGTAATATTTTATTCAACGGCAAATTAACAACGATGTAAAATATGCTTAAATCTTTTCAGATATTCATTTACTTCAAGGAAAGGAAATCAACATCTGATGTGTTACACATGGGAAAGAGTCTGCTCAAGATTGCGTCTATTCATTCTTTTGCCGATCGCTTCAGGTAACGTAAAGAAAATAAAGCCGTTGCCTCTTCCAAGTGATAAAGAATACTTGGCTTCTTTAGAAACAATTTCGAGTATCACCAACTAAGCAAACTTAAAACCAATATGAGTGAACATCAAATTAGGTGGCGATTTGGATGACAACCCCAAAATTCTTAGGCAAAACAAAATGGCAAATTGGATTATGTTAAAAAATTCAATTGAACTATAGAAAAAAAAAAAAAAAAAAAAAAAAGAAAGTACACGAGTTCCCAACACTTGCAAGAAGCTACTGCCACTAAAAAATGCGATTGTATGATGTATGACCAGAACAAGGCCAATAACTTCATTGAACTTAGTTTACATGAGAATAGAGAAAAATGTTTAAAACAGATGCGACAATCTTCTCCCTTGTGCCTTTGATGCCACTGATACATTTACCTGGATGAGAATCGAGCAATGAATCCTCAAACATAATCTGCCTATGAAAGCAACAACTGTGAATTCCCTGCAGAATGTCAAAACAGTAGCAAAACAGATACGACAAAAACTCTTTTTCTTTTTCTCTTTTTTTTTTTTTTTTTTTTTTTGGGGGTGGGGGGTTGTGCGTACAGGGGAACATTTCGAAGATCCCTCCGCATGTGTTGTTTTGACAGCTTAAGAAAACCGGAATACCAAAGACAATTTGTAACCTCTTGCTGGAAGATGATATGCATGGTACAACTCCAACTATACATGTACAGTTTCTGGGGCAAAGCCACAGTATCGCAGGATCAAAAACTACTGTAAAAAATTGAAGAGCATACTACTAACATCACTAATCTCAAACTATGTTACAGAAGACTTAGAAACCGATCTAATAAATTAACTCCACATTGGTTTTATGCGACTTGCCTCTTCATTGTTTACTGCAGATGAGAGAAAAAAATACATTAAACAATGAGAAACTATATCTCAGCTATGCCAAGGAATTCTCAAATGCAGGGAAAATAACACTCATTACATATATACTTGTTCAAAAGGAAGTTCAACTTACAAGAACACAAGTAAACATTGTTGCACATTCTAAAAAATAGGGTAATTTCAATCAAATTGCATAAGATTTAGCAAAACCAAGTTAGCTGCTGTTTTAGTTAGAGGAACAATTTGTCCTCAAATATTTACTTTTTAACAAAATGATCCTTTTGTTAAAACAAGATCCAATCTACCATTAATTATTTCTGAAATCTCAAGGCTACCCTCATGACAAAGAAAATAAGTAAATAAAAAGTCCCTCGTTCTCATCGCTTTCAATCAACCCATTCTCAACCTCTCGTATCTCGGGTAAATTTTACCAGCAGTCACTGAACTTTGGAGGTGATTCATTGCGGTCACTGAATTTTAAAAAGTCTCACAAAAGTCACTGAACTTTAATTTTTGTTTTTAAACGGTCATTGCCGTCAGAAACCGTCCAACCATCCGTTTTCTTGCATACGTGACTGTCTGAAGTGGATTAAAATAAAAAAGAAAAAAAAAAAAGAAAACCCCTGACATGTTGGATCCTTCTCACAAGTAAAACCTTTTATCTTTGGGATCACTAAGTGTTCCTTTCTTTTTCTTTTTCTTTTTTCTCTCCAATTCTTTGCAATAATCCTCCTCTTTGCAATACTCAGAATCAGTACGAGATTAAGGTCAAAGAGAGCGATATGGGGAAGACGAACAGTGGAAGAGACCAATGGGTCCAAAGACACTGTGAAACACATGTGGTGTGAGGTACAAGTCGAGAAGGTTGGTGCCGGAATATCAACCTGCGGCGAGCCCAACGTTTTTGTTGACAAAGCACTCAAATTCGCACCAGAAAGTGCTGGAACTTAGGCATCAAAAAGAGTTGCTAAGGACCCAGCAGCAGCAACAGCAGCGATTTCTGCATCACCATCAGAACATGGTTTTTGATGTATCCAACGGTGACGATTACTTGATTCACCAATACATGGGTCCCGATTTCAGGCAGCTGATCTAGTAACGTAGGGAAGAGGCTTTTGATTTAGCATGGGAAATTCGTTAGTGAATTTCATTTATTCTTCTAATTTTTGCCTAACTTCCTTCGATTTTCTTAGACTCTTTTTAAAAATCTTCTGATCCATTCATAGTTGCCTTTTTCTTGCCAAATTTGGCAAGCTTTGTGGAAACTCAAATTTTCTCATAATTCAGGTTTTCTTTCTTCTTTTTTTCATCTTTTATTTTGCATTTTCTGAGTTTTGCAATTAATCTTTCTTAAAAGAATATATACATATATAATTTCTTTATAAGAAAACTCCCTGACACTTTCTTTTTCTCTGGGGACTGCTCCATTCCCAAGTTAAACTCCTCAAACTTGTAGTTACACTTTCGGTCTCCACCACAGATCCATAATCCTCAATTGGCGCTCCATTATTGCTCTCTAATTCAGCTTTCTTCAAATCCGATCCACCGTTCGTCTTCCCCACATCAGTCTCTTCAACCTTAATCTCGTACTGATTCTGAGTATTGCGAAGAGAAGGAGGAGTATTGTGAAGAATTGGAGAGAAAGAAGAAAAAGAAAAAGAAAGGAAAACTCAGCGATACTTGGGTGAAGGATCCAACATGTCAGAGAGTTTTCTTTTTTTTTTTTATTTTAATCCACCTCAGACAGTCACATATGCAAAAAAACGGAGGGTTGAACGGTCTCTGACGACAATGACCGTTTAGAAACAAAAATCAAAGTTTAGTGACTTTTGTGAGACTTTTTAAAATTCAGTAACCGCAATGAATCATCCCCCAAAGTTCAGTGACCGCTAGAAAAAATTACCACGCTACCTTCATGTCTGCATAATCAACCTCTACAACTGATTGCAATTGTTTAAGTTCTCCATCAAAAAGAGAAATGCAGTATGCTACTTGAGTGAACTCTTAGACGTAGCTTGTATAGCATGAAAATCACTTATTCATTGTCCAAACTCATAAGGAATGCTTCAGTTAGCACTCTAAAGTCTCAAATGCTTTTACCAAGCATTACATTGTCAATGCAAGAAGTGCAAGCTCACATGGAGATGGGATCATATGTTTCTGTACAATGTTGGGTTTTATTTAAAGCACTCAATAATTATTTGTGGATAAAAGAAATGTATATAATTCTTCTTGGGTGTGTGAAATGCATCATTCATTGTTCCTTTCTCCACTAAAGGACCCAATAGAATTGTGTGACCCATCGAGGTTGGAATCTCAGGAGATTACAGATAGATGGAGGAAGAGGGCCTGAGAAATTGCTACTCTAGAGGAAGAGGCTCTGAACTGAAGTGAAGTGCTTAAAGAGCTCAGCAATTTTCTCACTAAAAAAAATGATCAGAATAAAAAATGGACTGAAGGTAAATTGGCTTCCTTTCTAATGTAGGAACCAATTTGATTAAAACAGAGTTATAACTTGAGGACTTAATCGCTACTCAAACTTAAAATAGGGACTAATGTGTGGATTTTGCTAAACCTCAAGGGCTTGGCTGTTAATTAACCTAAAAAAATAAAACCATAAAATGGAGATATGGAAACATGCTTAGCTCATATAAATGACAAATTATTTGACCACCTAAAGACCTGCTTTAAGAGCATAAACAAGAGCCCATAATCAGATACACTCGTACTGAACAAAGTTCCACAATGCTTCCGTCAATACTGATAAGCAAAATATCCATAGCCACAGGATAGGCAGGTAAGCAGCATGTGTTTATCCATCTCAAACCAAGTATTCTGTTACTCTAAACAATAGTAATCAACGACCAAATAACTCAAACACAAAGATTTGCATAAAAACACTATCATTTAGATGATGATAAGAAAAGAATGATTAAGCTAAAAGCATAAAGATGAAAAGAAATGCATACCCCTTAATCATGTCTAAAGTCGTTAGGCAGAACCACGCTAGACTCAGACCTGCATTTAGCATGAACTATTGGACCTAACTGTGACCTATCCAAGCCTGCTGTTGATCCATCGGGTGCATTCATGTAGACAGCCCCTTTGTACATCCATTCCTCAGTTTCATCACTATAAAAATCATCAAAAGGCTCTCCACATAATGCACATGCATTCTGTTCCTCATCGGCAGGTACAGCCATTTCTTCATCATCCTTCTTCTCTACAACAGTCTCAGGAGGCAAAAATCCAGGAACTGCATCAGTTCCCAATGCCTCTGCCCCACTGAGCCACATAGTTGAACTAACAAACCACTTGCGAGAGGGTTTTTGTTTACGGTTCTTGGTTGTCCGATTCTTAGTAACATGCCAATCCATATGACTACTGTGCTCTTCTTGACATTTAAATCTATGGCCACATGTGGTACACTGCCTGGGCAGATCAGAATACAAGGCACTTATTGCAGACTCATGGCGCACCTTAAGCAGGTCGGCATTGAACTCGAGTCCCACAGAATCCTACACTTGGTACCAAAAGGTTGAGATAGAGATTTATTTTAAGGTTTGGTGGGGGGGTTTGGGGGAGGGGAGAGAGAGAGAGAGAGAGAGAGAGATGTAATACAAACAAGTACCTGTAAAGGAGTTTGATTTGTCAATGAAATCAAACCTTGAGCCATGAGAGAACTAATCAAGCCCGAAAAAGAACTACCTGGTGGTTGGTTAGCAGCAACTGGACCAGCATTTTGAGGGTTAAGAATCATTTGAGAAGCAGGAGGTGGACCTGGAGGTAGAGGTGGCCGGACCCCAACCTGTGAGTGCAAGGTGTTTGGGATATTGTTGAATGATAAAGGAAGCCCAGCAGGTACAAGATTTGAAGGAACCATACTCATGACAGCACCATGCCCTTGCATGGCATTTCCATTGTTCGGCAGAAGTGCCAATGGATAAGGTGGCAGAGAAGCCACTGATGGTGGAAGATTTTCTCGACCATCATTAGATGGAAGATATTGTGGCTGAAAAGGATTTGATAGAGCACGGTTTTGCTTATTCTGAGCAGTATGTTGACTGGGTAATGGTGGTCTCTTCATCAAACTGGGTTCTTTGCTTTCAATAACATTGAACTGTTGCTCAGTCAAAAAGGAAGACTTATATAAACCGTGATTTAAAGTATTAGCTGTAGTTACTGAATCAAATTGACTTCTACTCTGCTTTTGTGGTGGAAAAATGGAGTGCACAGGAGGTGGATGAGATTTATGCACATTTACATGAGGCCACAACCCAGTTGATGATGGTGCAATACTGGAAATAATTCGTGATGACAGAGTAGGCGGCCTGACAAGCTGGGCATCAGTATCTGGAAGTTTATCACTCAGAGCAGTCAAATTCTCACTACATGAAGAGGGTATACCACTTCTAGTAAAGGGTATCTGGAATTCCCCACTTCTTTCTTTTGCATTTAGGAGATCTGCTGTCTGAGGGAAGTGATGTGGCAACTTCCAAGCTTCCCGAGGATATCGAGAACGCATAATCTGATTTCTCTCAGTTTGAAAGCCAGGTATCTTAACTGCAGATCCATGACCAGACTGCAACCAAAAAAAAAATACTTTTGTATGTAAGGCCAACACTTGAAGTTGGCTATCCAATTAAAAATTATATGTGAAAAGCTGAATTTGAAAGCACAAAGACAAATGTACAAGTTTGTTTCCAGTGAGTGTTATGAAATACAAAATATATATATATAAACACACACAAAAATATATATAAATAAAAGTACCGTCAACAATCCACAAAGGTGATGATTGAAAAGAATTTGTTGTGGAAATGATAATAAATTATGCAAGTGTGAAACTAAGATACAGATTATGTACCCTGTAATAGTACAAACAATAGAGAATCATGCTGTAGGTGGACCCCAAAAGACACTGGCATAAAATCGCCCAGCAGAAGGTGAAGATTAAGAGATCTTTTCTTTTTTAAAAAAATTTCTGGCAAGAATCACCATATTATGACAGCATCATTCACTCCACATTGTTGAAAGCAAAGTATTGCAAATAAGAATAGTATCGCTCTAAATCAACCAGTATATAAATATGTCTACATAAAAGGAATGGCAGCAAATAAATTTAGAAAGCTTACACCCGGAATGGGGATTGCATCTTCAGCAATATTAGAGGAATCATCCACCAAAGATAGCTGAGCCTGACCAGATCGATTGCTCCTAATATCAGAACCCAATTGGCCAGCAACAGTTTTTCCAAAGCCAGGCCTAAGCCCAGCCCCTCCAAAAGGTGGAACAGATGACGTTAAGAAATCATTGCTTCTGTTGCGATCAGCTAGAGTAGGGCTCATATCTTCCCAGTCAAATTCCTCTTCTTCAGTATTCTGCCAAGATCTTCGACCCACTTTATTGGCCATGCCATCTAAATCTACATGTTCAAGTTGCAAAGGTTTACTATTTGGAATCCTGTTCCGCCTGTCATCTCCATATGCATCTATTAAAGCTCTGGGTCCTTGACGCTCATGTCCATTGGATAGACCATATGCAATAGATGCTTCCAATCGCTTATGGTTATCATCAGAATACTGTCTTCTTCTCCACTCCTTTATCTCTTCATCTCTGCCAGTGGTTGTAGCAGACCCATAATTGAGCATCGGATGCAATGGAGAAGACCCGTCAACAGATCTTCGAGGAGAATTTCCCATAGCAAAGTCATCAACTTCTGAAGTCAATGGCCTCTCAGCTCCAACTCTTGAGGGCGACAACCGTCTCACAAGTCTGGAACTTGGAGATTGATGCAGCTTATTAGCCCCAAGTGTAAAAGATGCATGACCTACACTTCCCTCTGTGTTTAATCTTTGGGCTCCAACCTGTGAAAATGTGACCTCTGCACGATCAGAATCATATTCATCATATACAATAGCAGGTCTTTTATTATGCATATACTTTTTTAGAGTTGATGAAGCTTCTCTTACATGCTTAGCATTCCGCAAAAGTTACAAAAAGTTTATAGTTTTAGATGTATGCATTGTCTACAATGTATGAGTGCTCATATACATACAAGTCCATTGCACATATGCAGAATCAATAGCTTAGAAATAGATAATATTTTGCTAGACAAGTAAAATATAAGCAAGCTACAATCAGAAAATGAACACGAAAAAAAAAAGGATGAAGCTTAGGATCAACATTTGCCCAAACTGAGGGAAGAAGCAGACAGAACCACACAGCATTTCGGAAAAGCTACCTACATACATCTTTCAAGGCTAATCATAATATTATTCCAATGATACTTATTTTGGATCTCTTTAAGTCTTGAATGCGTTTGTTACAGACTTCTGCCCTTCAGAGTGCTTAATCATTGTCTCCAAATCGGCAATGTAGCACTAGAATAAGCCACGACCTTCAATATCTCTTTATACTCTGTTTTTTTTTTCTCTCTGATAAGCAAAAATATATGGCAAATTTTTACAACTATCATAGAAGAAAGATAATCAAATTACAAATTTGAATTTGTAGATCTAAAATAAATGATGGATTCAGATCCTCTTTAATATGACTCCGACAGGTTGTAAACATTGTTCTAGCTTGTGTAAAATAACCAAGCATCCTACTAACACCATGTTTGTATGGGGTGAAGGGAGGTTTTTTAAAAGGTGAGCGTTTTGGAGGTCTCCAAAAATCATACCCTCCTTACATAACCTTCCTTCCAAGCGAAGTGAATATTTTAAAAAGCCATACATTACCTTCAAAAACTTCCTTCCAAACATAGTGTTAGTAATTGAACTTCTCATATGATTAATCTGTATTTAGATGAAGATGGCAAAAGAATATTATGATTTCTTAATACACAGAAAACAACGACAAACTGTCTTCTAGTTCAATGGAGGGCATAGATTACTTCCCTCAAAGAGGGTCCTGCCAAAGCAGTATTATAAGGTATTAATTGTCATCTCCCCCTAAATTCCCAAGTATGTTTTATCACATGTTAAAATTAATATCCAATGCAAAGCATATGAAGAGTCGCCTGCTCAAAGTCCACTACATTGAGCATCTTTGACAGGAATGTGAACCATTGAATCAAGAGAATGGAAAGACCCATTGCTGAAAAATTAGTAGCTATGAAAAATGTTGAAACTCGACGGACTTAATTAATATAAGTCTAAGACTAATTATGAAGCTGTACAATCAACCAAGATCATCATTTCCTACGAACAAAAGCTGGTGCAAATATTCCAGCAAAATGGTGACTACCACATGCAGCATGAGAATTGATGTCCAAGAATTCCTAAGGAAACTCCCAAACATGAACAATAAGTCTTGCCTACATGACTCCTAAAGAATGCTATGGTCTAACCCACATATAAGGAAGATACCTAATTGAAAAGCTTACATTATCTGAAGAATGTTCCAGCTGACGTAAATATTTTGGATTAACATGTATGCCATGGGTCGGCCTTGGTGAATCAGTTGCCTTCAAGGAAGACAGGCCAGAGGATTGACTATTAACTTTTGGAGAAAACTGCAGTTGAGTTTCAATCTTGCCAAGTACAGAAGGTGGAAATACTGTAGCCCATGTTCCAAAAAGGTGACGCATTGAAGGATACAGGTTAGGGTGAACTTGTCTATATGCCTCACAGAAAACCTGACCAAGTAACAAAAAATTGTCAGTTCATTAATACACAACGCAACTTGAAATGCATCATGAGAACTATGTAAATGGCTCACCTCAGGCAAGCGGGACGAGAAGTGCCTAACATATTCACGGCCAATGTTCTTGACAATGCTGTCCAATAGATACAATGATGGCAGCTTTTGGTCCACAGGAACCTAAAGAAGGTAATTTAAAATAAAAAATAAAAAATAAAAAAATAATAATAGAGAAAACAGTAAAGCATACAGCCATCCCACTATGGAAAACACAGATATCCAAAGTTCATGTTCTTGAAATTTCCTACTGTTCCAACAACGGAAGAGAAGAGCAATTAAATTGCAAATTATTTTTAATTGCTGAACCTTCAACATTTTATATCTTGGTTCCAAGAACAGATATCAACTTCAAGTATTCCAATGTTACAATCTAGATAAACCTTCAATACCCCCAAACCTAAACCCAAATAGCAATACAAAATTATCCAATGAAAAGGAATACAAAAGTTGTCCCAACACCCAACGGACCTCGATAATGCGGGCACAAATAGCGTCAGCAATGCCCTCCCCATGCTCCCTCAACTCGCCGGCAATAATCGTCAAATCAGTAATGACAGGTTTCGAATTAAAAATCAGCTCATCGAGCACCAACTCGTAAAGCTGCACAATCTCCTGGTTGCTCAAAGTTGGCCCCGAAATGTCATCATCCTCCGCTGAAACTCTGGCCTGCTCTTCACGCTGCTTCAATAGTGCCTTGAATCGTTCCAACAGTGACGGTGGCGGTTTCTGCGACAGCTCGTTGCTGGGGATGGGCTTGGAGGAGCTAGTAGTGAACCTAGGGTTTTGAAGTACTTTATCCGATTCCATTTCCACTCAATACCAAAGAAAAGAGTAACAAAAACAACGAAAAAGAGTGTGAGATAGGGTTTGGAAGAACCATGAGAAGGCGCTGGTTGAATTAGGGTTTCTAATTGCTAACATGGAATCAGAGAGACACAGTATAGAGTTTGAACTGATACTTTCTTCGTTGGATTTAGACAAAGCATCGAGATGCGTGCTGTGTTTTATATTTTCATCAACGGTTTATATTCAACGGTTTATATTCAACGGAAATTGCTTGTGTTTAGAGCTTAACCGTCTTGATTTTTACATGTAGTTTGATGGCTTCATCTGGACGGTTGATCTTGGCCTCTGAATCGAGAGCACGTAAGAACGGTGCGTTTTTCCCTAAATTAAAACTAAACATATAATATTTTAATAATAAAAGTATTATAAAATTAAAATTTAAGTTTAATTTATATTTAAAATAATAATAAAATTTAATTATAATTTTTTTTTTTTAAATAAAGAGTTTAATGTAATATCCTAAATTTTATAAAATTTTAGATAGGAATTCCTCCTTTAAAAAAGAAAAAATGAAATAAAAAAAGAATATAAAGAAATTTGATTTCTTCAAATAGGTTATTAGAATAAGAGGTTTTTAAAAAGGTAAATTAAAAATATTTATTATATTCTTAGAATATTAAAAAAAAAACTTATATATATTTTAAAATAAATTATTATTATTTTTTCTTATTTATTTCCATTTTCTACTTATTCAAAATATAAATATAAATGCTTGAATCCATTATAAAGAGTTAAATAAGAAAAGTTTAAGAAATCAATTTATGTTTTTTTGCGAAGTTAAAAGGAAAATACGATGTGGGATTTAAACCTAACATCTTTCAAATTTTAATTACATGTAATTATCATGAGATTTTATTTAGCAAAAATTAATTACTATTAACGTGAGTGTGAAGGCAATTTACACCATGCAAACACAATGAGAGGTTTATTGGACGTGAATTTCTTTTCATGGAAGAGCATGCTCCCTTGTTCAAAAATTGATAAATCATATTATAAGAAATGTATCCGCATGGAAATAGCTCAGTTAGTACTTGAATGGCAGAATTAGTATTAAGAATTCAAGATTCGAATCTTGGCAGCCGCAGTGTGGAGTTTCAACCTATAAGTGAGCTCTTTGTAGGCATTGAGTTTTACATCTTCCACTTTAAAAACTGTTAGGTACCATAATTTACTCCCTCAAAAACTGTCGAACAGAAGTGTAAAGGTATCTGAAATGAATGCATCACCTTTTGGTACCGAGAGATGGAGAATAAAGCTACTCAAGCCCTACCCTCTAAAGCCATTCATGATTTGAATTTGATTTATAATCCATATACATCGTATGCCACTTTGATGTAATCTTTGTGATGTCGTTTGTGAAAATTTTCGTTTGTGAAAATTTTCTATTATTTATAGACTTGTAAAAAAGAAGATACATTCTAATATCTAAATTAGTATTGGTCAGAATAGTTAACAAAAAAATATTATATCAGAAAGAGAAAATCACATATGTTAAGGGAATTTAAACCTTTTTATTAAGAGATAAAAAGTGCTTACCTGTGATAGATGTTTCCCATAAATTTTTTTTTTAACAAGTGCATACTAGAAGAAGTAAAAGGGGAGATTATGAGTTTGTTAAGTTCTAATACGGCACCGCACAGCTAAATACACACACGACACCGTTTGTATACTAACAGTCACTTACTCATGTATAAAAGGAATATTCAAGCTAAATAAAATTTATTACCTTTCCATGTTAATGGAGTTGGCAGGTTCATTTGTTGTCGAGTCATTCACTTGTGATGCGGAATGAGGCTTGCTTTTTTCCTTTTTAGATTTATACTTCTGGAATCATTCAGGACAACCATGCAGTTTGAAACATGTGTCTTTGATGTGCCCTGCAGCTTTACAGTAGGAGCAAATTCGATTTTCCTTTCGTTTAGCATATGTTCTGCTCCTTTTATCATCTTTTGAATGATTAAGATCATTGACTGTCATAGCTCGGTTCTCTGTGTCAATACCTTTGAATTGTACTTCTCTCTACTTCTCAATTTTGAGTATCATTGAGTATGCTTTGTTCACGCTTGGTAATGGTTCCATGATTAGGATTTGATTTCGGACATGATCATATGCATCACTTAATCCCATGAGAAATTGCATTACTAACAGTTTGTATACTAACAGTCACTTACTCGTGTATAAAAAGAACATTCAAGCTAAATAAAATTCATTACCTTTCCATGCAACTATTTCTGCAGAGTTTGGTGAATATGGTGTGAAGTGCAGCCTTCAAGGAGACCTAAGGGACAAGTACTACTCGCATATGGCTGAAAAGTCACCATGCTGCCTCTTCTTACCAATTTGGCCTCCAATATTCGAACGACTCCAACCAAATCAAAGGTCACTTTCACCTTCATTATACTTCATTTTGATATTAAAACACAGCAATCCAGCCATGTACAATTAACAAATCATTACATATTTCTTTTTATTTGCTTGAAAATTTTTCATCCGTCCATTGAGAAAGAGGAACAATAAAATTCCACATCAACCCAGTTCAATAATCACCAAGTTGGACCTGATTTTAGATGTCTGTTGTCTCTTTCACTCTGATATTTGCTACCCCATTTAATCAATTGCCTCAATTCCTTGTCCTTTTTCTTGCAAGCAACTAGCGGTGCAGATTTTACAAAGGCTCTTGGCAGTGCAGCATCCATCTAGCTTGCCATGATGGCTTTGATTCATATGATCCGTTGAATATTATCAAGCTCATATGTATATTTTATAAAAATAAATTCTCGAAAAAATAGACTTTGTAGTACAAGGGAAAGGAAGTCGAAATATCAAATGAGAATAATTACATCAATTCATTTTTTAAAGTCGGTAGAAATAAATTCATGTTGACCAAAATATATAAAAATTTAAATATTTTGAAACGTTCAAACGACACGGATTGAAAGTTTTTCTATCTTGAAATAATCGTGTGACATACGGCTATATTTAGAGATTCAAACATTTCTAAAATGTGGAAATTTTATTTGGAGGGGAAACAAAGATTTGCCTTTGATCACTCACAAAATCCAAATAATGAAAAATTGAATAGTTATCAACTTTGAATAGTGATTGGTAAGCAGACTTGAATATTTATATTATTGAATATCATAAAAAGAATTTTAAAAAAGCAGGAGGATATGACAGTAATTTCAGGAAAAATCACCTTTGGCCATCTTGGGTCACAGGCACAGGTACGTACAGTTCTCCTTGAGCTGGTCCCTCACCGTCGTGGCTTCTTCCTATATAAACACCTTCTCCTCCCATCTAAGGTATTACAGTTCAGCTTCCTTCCTCTCTGTTTCTTCACCTAACCCGCCAGTATACCAGAAAAGTATATTCACTTCTTCACATTCTACTTTTCACTCCTATATATATATTTTCCCTGCATTCTGATATTTTCACGGTAAACAAACTGAGTTTCGAGAAATTTGCTTTCAAGTATTCTTTCTCTCTGTACTTTTTTTTTTTACACCATTTACGTTTGATACATTCTTTTGTTTTTAGTTGTAAACCTGTACTCTACCAGGACATGAGCACCATGATCTCTTCACTAAAGCACTTCCACTCCACTTTCACTTCTTCTGATTTCCTACCAAGAAAGCGTTCAGCTCTTAAACCTCAATTCTTTCCGCTACCCATTATTCATAATTCGCAGAGAGGCCATAATTTTGTGCCTTCATTTGCTCAAGATAAGCCGCTTCACGTTTCTTCGGTTGAGAACTTGTCTTTTTCTGCAAAACCCCAACAGAAGAAGCCAGTGACGGTTTGCAATGCTTATGAAGCTGACCGGTCACGGCCACTGGACATTAACATAGAACTTCCGGACGAGCAGGCAGCAAAGAAGATTAAGATGGGAATATACTTTGCCACTTGGTGGGCTTTGAATGTGGTGTTCAATATTTATAACAAGAAGGTCTTGAATGCTTTCCCTTATCCTTGGCTCACTTCTACGCTCTCGCTTGCTTGTGGGTCTCTCATGATGCTGATTTCTTGGTCAACGAGGGTCGCTGATGCCCCGAAAACTGATTTCGAGTTCTGGAAGACTCTGTTTCCTGTAAGTAATGTGAAAAGCTATTAATTTTGGCCTACTTGAGAAAAAGCTATTAATTTATCCATAGCAATGCAAAACTAAACATGGGAGTTGTAGTAACATCTTGAAAGAAAACAGGGGATTTGGGTTTATGGAGTTTCAATTGAGCATTTTTCTCTTTGGATTTTCTTGTTTAGGTTGCGGTAGCTCATACAATTGGGCATGTGGCTGCAACTGTGAGCATGTCTAAAGTTGCAGTTTCATTCACTCACATCATCAAGAGCGGCGAGCCTGCTTTCAGTGTTCTGGTGTCCAGGTTTTTGTTGGGGGAGACATTCCCTGTGCCAGTGTATCTATCACTTGCGCCCATTATTGGAGGTTGCGCTCTAGCAGCTGTCACTGAGCTCAATTTCAATATGACTGGTAAATGAACTTGCTTTTGTTATGCTGAATTACTGATAAACTTGTTATCTTTTAGTGGTTTTCTAAATTGTCTTGCTTTCTATCTCAGGTTTTATGGGGGCTATGGTGTCGAATTTGGCATTTGTATTCCGGAACATATTCTCGAAGAAGGGGATGAAGGGGAACTCAGTCAGTGGGATGAACTACTATGCTTGTTTATCTATGTTGTCTCTGTTGATCCTTACCCCTTTTGCAATCGCCATGGAAGGGCCTCAGATGTGGGCTGCTGGCTGGCAAAATGCTCTTGCTCAAGTTGGTCCCAATTTTGTTTGGTAAGTAATAATACATAAGCTTTATTATTCTCTCATTTGTGATTTTAGGACTTCATCTGAATCTTGAACTTGAACAAACTACTGATATAAAGTTCTTAAACCATGGCAACAAAATTGGAAATTGATGATTAACATTGAGATTCTTAAGGCCAATATATGTCTACTCTAGGAGTTAAAATGAAGTGTTGGGATCAAGAGTTTGGGTCACTGTCACTGGATGATCAAATTACCAAATTTTTTTTGGTTAAATTTTCTTCTTGGTTGGTTTATATACTGAATTATAAATCATCATCTGCTTATTGTAATTCTGAATAAGTTAACATGGAGGTTTGTTTAAGTGGAAAGTGGAATTCTTTAATGTAAATTAAGGTAGCATTCTTGTACAATGTATTTAAAGCATTGAAAGTACTAGTTTGATTCTTGTACAATGTTAAGAAAATAATTATGTTGCTTGGAATCGGCAGGTGGGTGGCAGCGCAGAGTATTTTCTATCACCTATATAATCAAGTTTCATACATGTCTCTTGATCAAATCTCTCCATTGACATTTAGCATTGGAAACACAATGAAGCGTATATCCGTCATAGTCTCCTCCATCATCATCTTCCACACTCCTGTCCAACCTGTCAATGCCCTTGGAGCTGCCATTGCGATCCTCGGCACATTCCTCTATTCACAGGTATATTCTCATCAGAATGCACGTTAATTTTGACAGGGGGACCAAACTCTTTTAACGTTCCTGGTCAAATTTTCTTTTCTTATGCCACTTGTTTGTAAGAAGACAAAAATCTTGCAAATAGCCTTTTGATCTTCTTTGAGGACACTAAATAGCAGGGCAGAAGATTGAATCAAACCCTTTTCTTTGATTTCTCATTCTTTTTTTCTAGTTACTTTAATGCCTCAGGGATTAAATGAATGCAGGGCTTGTTTCTCCATGATTGTAGAGTACATTTGATTAAAAATTTCGAAACTGTAGTCTAAGTATATTTGATTAGCATGTGACTCCGATTTGGCTGCTTCCCTTTCTTTCACGCTAGGGAAACTCCTAAACCTTGTTTTAGAAATATCCATTGTTTGAACGTGTCTTAACATTATTCTGGTGCATATTTGCGCAGGCAAAGCAGTGAAGGATCAAGAATTCCAAAGTTTTGATATAAACATTAGACAAAGGGAAGATGCTGAGTTTGGCTATGGCTTTCATTGGCCTTTAGACTATCAGAGTGAATCAGCCTTGATAAAACAGTTAACAGCTGTTTCTTTTTCAAGATCTTCGTTAATCTGTAGAGTAATTGTATAATTGCCCGTCATAATCTAGATAGCGGTTTAATTTCTCTTGTATAATGCCTGGATAGTCAATAAAGAAAACATTGGAGAGCATGTTTTGGTTCACAAACTACAGTAAAGAAGCAATTTCTTGATTGACATGGTTTCATTCCATCGTTCTTTATACGGCCTGTGTGAACCGAATTGAGCTTCTTAGTTAATACAAAAACGCCATTTTCCTCATCGTGGTTTAGGGTTCTAAATTCAAATTCATACACATTCATATTTTTTTAGTCATAACTAAAATTTTTTCTAGTCACATCAAATTTAAGTCGGTAAAAATACATACTAAATTCAAGCTACTGGTAAAAGAAAGGCTAAATAAAGGATAATCCTTTGATCTCATACTCAACAGTAATGTTCTACCAGCAAAATTGATGTTCCAGCTACCATTCAAGTGTGCTTCATAGATCCTGCTAAGAGGAGTAAGACGGTGACATGAATGAATACAGAATAGCACATGAACATTTGGCAGCGAAATGTGACGAAGCTGAACTTGCAAATGCTGTTCTTATAATGACATATCCAATAATATTCAGCAAAGATAAGCTCGATATCTTGGACTACTAGATCCTGAAAATTTGATTCAACTTTCTCTCAAGAATGCAGATCACCTCCTGATCCTGCCTTAAGTTCCATTTCAAGAA